>VZRQ01006475.1:2271750-2386954 GCA_013397975.1 Machaerirhynchus nigripectus | reverse complement strand
GGGCTCCCCGCCGCGGCCGCGGGGACGCCGCGCCCCGGGGCTCCGCCGCAGCCGGACCCAGCCTTCGCAACTGCCCCGGCCCCATGCAGGTGCCCTAGACCCCCAGCCCTGGACCCCCACAACTAGCCTGGCCCCGCAGCCCGCACCGACCCTCCGCAACCGCACCCGGACTCCGCAGCCGGCCCGGGCCCCCCGCAGCCGCTCCCGAACCCCGCAGCCGGCCCCGACCCGGCCCCGCCGCTCTGCGGGGGCAGCTCGCGTTCCCTTCGCATCCTCCCTCCTCGCCGCCCCGGCGAGAAATTGCCCCCGTCCCCCCGGCGCGGATTGGCACAAGGTGCCTGCTGCACCCTGACATCTCCCTGAACTCATTGTGATTTAAATAACAGCCCTTTCTCATCTAAACAAAGGTTCTTAATAGCAGATGCAAAGAATTCAGCTCATCTGAAAATCCAATAGCATTTAAGTGGATTAACTGCAATAACACAACTGAGGAGTGATACTATCCTTCATGGAAGACAATAGACTGTAAATGCACAGCCAGCGAGACTTATCCTTTCATCTCTGAATTTCCTTCAGCATTTCAAAAGCGAATGCTTTCTAGAAGCCCTGAAGGGGTTTGCACGCTACTGGCTTGGACATGCTTCTAGGAAACAACCTGTGCTTTAATGGGCACTTTGCAATTGCATAGAAGTTCCCACCAAAACAGAAGTGGCCTTTCAAGTACGTTTAATTCTCTCTCATGATGTCATGTAGGCTTACAGGGTGGTCTCCAGGACCACAAGGGGGAAAAAAAAGGGTGGGGGTTGAAAAGAGAGAAAAGGAAAAGAGATGTAAAAGATTTGGAAGCACTTTAAAAAGGAGAATGCTGCTTCTTTTTTTTTTTTTTTTTTTTTTTAAGATAGAAAATGCTGAGCCAGTGTGGAGCCATTCTCAAATGCCTCCTGATATAAAAAAAATGACCCAAGTGCCACACTGCAGCAGAGCCATCCATGCAGGGCAGGAGGAGGCAGAGCAGGGCAGGACACTCTGGTAGTGCCATCACTTTCTTACATGGCAGAAGAAAAAAGTGATTACTTCAGATAAATAAAAGTCTCATCTGCACTTATCATTTGCTAGGGTTAAAGAAGCAATTCTTATGGTCTGTGTTGTCATAGTAATAAAAAAAATAATTACTAAACAGTGAAATAGATTCTGACAGTACCGGCTGGCTGAGCATTTGCTCCTCTCCTTCCTTCCTTGGTTGGGTAGTACGTTTGGGATCAGAAGTGCTGTATATGTGTAGCTCTTGCTAGTGGTATTTCACTGCAAAAGCTAACAGAGATAATTCCTGCTTTATCTTATGGTAAAAAAAATCTATGCAGTTTTGATTTTTCTTATATTTCCTTCATTTCACAAGAGATGTACTGCATCAGCATCTTTTTTTAATCTGTCATTGTGGAGCTCAGAGAAGCATCTTTCCTCTGGGTCAAGTTACACTTGGAGTAGCTTTTAACATTAGGCTGTTTATAGGGATCGTTACAAATATTTGGTAATAATGCAAAATATGTAAGATCCCAGAGGAGAGCAAAGACCAGGGAACATAAATAAAATTCACACAGATTCTGCGAACAGCTTTATACTTAGGTTGTCTGTCTGCTTACAAAACACGTTTTGTCCTTGTCTATTGTTTGATCTAAAATTGCATTTGTTGCCTCTAAGTCCCTACATTCAGCTGTGTGAAAAACAAAACACCAATGCATGTTTGCTTCAGCATGGCACCTTCCTGCAGTCTGCACAGCTATTGCACATGTGTGCACCAGACATGAAATATCACCTTTTATGTAACACCCACAAGCCACACATGAGGAAAGAGTGACAGGATGGTAGTTACAGGTTTAATAGGAAATCAGTACAAAGAACAGAGCGTCAGAAAATTAGGTTTTGCACTTTTTTATTTATCTGAGAGCGGCAAGCAAGATATTGCTTGTCTAATTTAAAGCACGCACTGTTAGAATTCTCTCAAATGTCAGGAATTATAATAGAATTACACCATGACAGAGTGTTGAGAGGGAGGATTCCCAGGGTTTGCACAGCCCTTGGCATGGGGGAAGGGATGCAGAAGCTCTGTGACACAAAATGAGACCACTTCGGTGTCACCAGTGCTGCTTTCTGCGGGTGAAGTCACCTGAAGCCAGGGTGCCCCAAATCAGGCTTGCAGCACCCACTACAGAACTCGTTTAAATCTCTCCTGGCTCAGTTCTTAGAAACACAGGCCAGGCAATGTAACAGGACCAATTCACGTTTCACAGATGCGTGCTGGGCTGCGGGAAGGTCGCTGGGAGAAGTGCAGTCAGGGGTGGCCAGCAAGGTGGGCACTGTGGTGCTTGGAGGGGGCTGAAGCCACAGGGGGCACTGGGCTGGCTCCAAAATGGTACCTGAAGGCCAGGGCATCTATTTCAGAGCTCAGGCTGGAACAATGCTTGTTTCACCCTCCTGGCAATCTTGAGGTTGCAAGAGGAATCGTTTCATTGCAATGACATTCCTGCTGAGGGAGTCTCCGGGAAACCTGGGTTTTTTCAGACTTGATTTTAGTGGGGATTTCACCTCATAGATAATCCAGTTAAGATTAATAAAACAGTGAGTTTCGGTAAGGGTTTTTGTTGGAAGGGTGGCCTGCTTTCATTGCAGTGTGTGTTTGGGGCTGGCCAAAGCTGCTCAGTATGTTCTGCAGGATATATCCTGCCACCACAGCTGTCCTGGCTCTGGAAAGGGACCATAGGAAATACTCTCAGCCATTTGGACCTGCACCATTCTGTCAGTGCCCCACAGTGTACAACAAAGGATAAAAGTGCAGAGCATAAAATCCAGAAAGCTGGACAGGAAGATCACCCACTTTGGGTGGTTCCTCTCTGGTTTTGAACAATTTTTTGGCCTGTAGCTTCAGAGGGGCATGTGGCCGTGGTGGGGGAGGTCATTTTCCTGCTCTGCAGCTCAGTTGCTGCGCCTGTGGAAAGGCGTGAGGCTGGCACAGGTGCAGGTGCAGTGCAGGCAAGGATTGCAAATGCAGAAGGCACTGATGGCAGACACGCCGTTCCCTTTCCTGAATCTCAGCCCGTAAAGAGCAGCAAAGAAAGCTGCAAGGAGAACAAGCAAGGCTGTTATTACTCCAGCTGGTACACCTACAGACATGATTTCCTTCTTTTCCAGCTCTTCCTTTTGGATCCTTGCACTGGCTCCATCCTACTGGCTGAGCTTTGTCGTCTTTGAAACTTCTGCTGGTGCACCTTTCCAGATGCTTTCACGGTTGATAATTCTGTTAAATTGTCATGAGATGCAAATCTGCTACAAGGTTTCAGCTAAGTGGAGTGATCAGAAGTGGTGTGGAAAAGTTTCATGATGTCCCTGCCCCAAACAACAGAGGGTGGCCATGGCCAGCACCCACTTATGTGGGTTGACACTTGAAGCTACAATATTTCTGGAGATGTTTTGCCCTCCTATGAATGGGGCAGGGTCCCTGTAGGGCTGATCCTCCACCCACACTGCCCTTTTGACTTCAGCGGGGGTTAGACCCAGTTGTCCCTGCAGACATTACTTGGTGTAACAGCTACAAAAGACAGTTAGTAACGCTCTTGTTAATGTGCTCCTCTCTCCCCCAGTGCCCAGCTGCTCCTTACCAGGAGGTGCAGCAGCACGGCCGGCAGCGAGGGGCTGTTTGACCTTCCCTGCTGCCGGAGCCACTGCTGAGTGACACACAGTTCACCTTCAGGGCTGGAGCACGAACTGGCAGCCCTGCCAGCCTGGGTAGCGAGATACCATGTTTAGGCATTAAACTAGGGCACTTGCATACCAGCACTGGCCGCTATTTTAGTGGGTATATGAAGCTGATCCCTGCTCCCCACCCCTGTGGGACAAGGGAGCTGCTCTGAGTGCGGGATATCCTCTGCCTGGTGGATAAAGCTATTAAAAATGGGCTGTGTTTTGTCATGAATACGTAGTTCATCCAGCTGAATGACTGTAAAAGTACCAGCACAGCTTAAGGTATGCTGATACACGCTGTAAATGAGAGCAGTGCACACAGGGCTCAGCCCCTGGGGTCCTGTGCATGGTGTGCTCATGTCTCCTCAGCAATGGGGGTGTAAAGCTCTTCTCCTCTGACTCAAATCAACACCAGTTGCAGTGATTCTGTGGAGACCATCCAGGATGTAACTCAGCCATGCTAAGTACCATAAAATTGTGATATTATTCTTCATTGTTTGTAGCTTGGAGGCCTGTAGAGGCCTAGCTTGGAGCAGTCAGTTTTATTAAGCTCCATCCAAACACAGTGAGATAGTTGTTCTTCCCGAAGAATTTGTATCCTCAAAGTGCAAGCTGCCCCGTTTGTGTTCTTGTATCCATGCAACCTTGTTGCTCTTACAGCATTACACATTTGTCCTGTGAGATTCCCTCCCTTACAATAAAAACTCACGCGAATGATACACACATTTTCAAGTCCGAGCACACCAGAGACTGCAGGATCCAGCAGTACCTAAAGGACATGGGAGATTTGGAGGCTGCTGCAGTGGAATTGCTAACTTTGAACTGCAAATGTTTGTAATGGCTGTGAAGCTTCCTAATTGAATTTCTGACCCTTTTTGTCACAGAAACCTAGTTAATGTAAGGGAAGGAGAAGAGCAAGTAAAGAATTGGTGATTGGTTTGCTTTTTTATTTTTTTTTTAACAGAAACTCCGGCGTAGAATTCTGTGCATTTTTCTTTTCGTTTTCTTACAGCTACAGCAGCCTGGTCCTCAGTGGCTGCACATCATTCAAGGATCATGCCTGAGGTCCCCAGCCCAGTGCAGTATCTCTCCAGAAGGGCTTCATGGAGCCCCACACTGAGTCTCCAAACCCACCCTCCCTGAGCACTTCCATCCTTTCGAGGCACACTGGTACCCACAGACCCACTGACGGTGGTGGTCAGACCAGAGCAGGCAACCCGTGTGGTGGGATCTGCTCCTCGGCAGAAATTCCCAGGAAATTCAGTGCTTTCCAGCTGTTTATTCTCAACACCTTGTACTTAGGCGATTTCTTCCTGAGAACTGATAAAGATCCTCCATAGCCACGAGGCACGTCAGTAATCAGAAGTGCAGAGAGGATGTGGAGAACCTGGCATGGGGCTGTGGCCAAACTGCAGGTGAGAAGCTGGGAGCAACCATTTGCAAAGCCCTTTTCTCACCACCTCTGGACAAGTTTTATCACTGCCCTGCTACATTCCAGGGCCAGCAGACCTCTGAGAAGCACCTCTGGTCACATCATTTGGCTGTGTCACGAGAAGATGTCTTAACTTGGTCTGTCACCTGCTAGCCACCATCACATGGTCCCTGGGAGCATGTTCCTGATACACTGCTGGGCTAGAAAGGGACCAGGTACCCACATTTACACCAGAACTGAATTTCTTCATCCTTGCAAAAAGTGAAGTGCAAAGCCATAGATTTGTAGAATCATTTAGGTTGGAAAAAATCTCTTAAGATCACCGAGTCCAACCATCTTCTCCATCCTGTTGGACATAGCATTTGTTTACCTTTCAGCAGTGGTTTGTGATGCCGTTCCCATCAATTGGGATAGAGAACACCTTCTTTCTTGGAAGTCATTGAGGAGTACAGCGTTAAAGCAGAGAGCAGGCAATGGCCCTTTAAGCACTGTCTGTTTAACTGTAGCACAATCTCTCCTGCACTCGAGTGCTTTCCATAAACAGCAAGTCATCCTGGAAGGGGAGGGAGAGGATGATAAATAATCCTGTTATTCATGCGACTGCGTTCTTTCATGAAACTGGGAAAAGGCAAAATAAAGTGGCGACTGCGAGACTGAGAATGAAATGCGAGGCAGTGGGTTGTGTTGCTGCAGTTATCTGGGGCTGGAAGAAAATCTGGAAAGAGAAAGGTGAGCAGAAAAGGTTTAAAATGCCAAGAAGAAAGGCAAGAGACAGGACATAAAAGAGCAGCTTTCCCTGCATCCTTGCTTTGTGTCTTGGCTCACTGCTGGGGCTGGCTGTGGTGCTGGCTGTCCACCACCACCTGTGCCAGAGGCTTTCCTGTGTGTGCACCTTGTGGAGAGGTGGGAAGTGGGAGACACCAGAGCTCCAGTAAGAACAGCTGGGCAAGGAGAGAGGCAAAAGTGAGCAAACCCTGGGAAAGAAATCTCATGGAACAATGAGGAAGCTGAGAATAAACCTGTTTGCTGAGGGTCCTAGCAAATGAGCTACGATTA
This sequence comes from Machaerirhynchus nigripectus, assembly GCA_013397975.1. Lineage (NCBI taxonomy): Eukaryota > Metazoa > Chordata > Aves > Passeriformes > Dicruridae > Machaerirhynchus > Machaerirhynchus nigripectus. The sequence goes on along the minus strand of VZRQ01006475.1, from coordinate 2,380,731 downwards.
GTTTTCGTGGGACAGTTATGGTATTTCCTTGATCACACTTTGCATCTGTGCCAGAGGTGCCTCCCCAGTTTGTGTTGGAGGTGCCCACTGTGCAGCCGCTCCAGCTCCATCTGTGCTCTCTGTGCATCCCCTGGGCCCTGAGCTGGGACAGCTGAGGCATCCCTCCCATTCCGTCAGCCCTGCTCGTGGGCAACCTCCCACCGAGAGCGGGACACACAGCTGTGGGGGAACATCTTAAACCACTGCAGCTGTCTGCTCTCTGCATGTGAGCCAGAGCTCTCCATCCCTGGGGTGCTCCTGGAAGCAGCCTGGCCCTGTACTGCTGCCTAATTGCCTGGTACCAGCCCCATCTTTGGTTTGTAGGAGAATCTCATCCTGGGACAGTGTGCCAGCCCTTCTAATACTTCAGTAATGGCACACATCCACTTCAGCAGCATCAGGGGTTGGGATAACACAGCCGCATTGTTATAATCTTCCAAAAGTGCCTCTTCCCCTTGCATGGCATCACTGCAATTCCTTCAGGCTTATAAAAGCTTAAGCCTTTGTAAACAAGGCAGCCCTGGAGCCTAGGTATTGTAGAGAGAGAATTCCTCTCCATGTCCTAAATATTTCAGATGGGAAAAGAAAAAAAAGGAAAAAATAAGAAGAACATTTAAGATATCAGCTTGCCTTCTAGTGTAAATGGGACCAGCTCCATCCAGCCTGGAGTCTCTGTTACGCTGTCACTGTGCAAAGCTCCCAGTGAGAATGGGAATTGCACATGATGCGATGGGAAAGCAGCAGATACCTTTGTAAACACTGCACCCTCACACGAGCCACAAGTATCTTTCCTGAGAGGCCCTGCCAAACTAGCAGGTGTTTTTTACATCAGGCCTTATATTAACACACTCCTACGTGTGTCTGGCTGCATCTGCTGCATTAACGATCCCTCGGTGCATAATGGCTGGGTTAGTTTGTGAAGTTAAATACCATGGGCAAGAGCCCAGCCACAATGCATACAAACCTCAAACTGCTTCTGTTTGTATCACAGGGGTTACTGCTGCGTTTCTTTTGCTGTGACTTTTTCCTTCTTCCTCTCGCTGCATTTTTCCCTTGTTCCTGCCCATCTTTTCCCTAGTTTGTGGTTTTCAGATTCCCTCCATCTCTTTATTTTCTCCACCTTTTGCCGTGCCTTTCCTGTCTCATTTCAGTTTCTGTGGATGCCAGAGAGAATGAAAGCTGCAGCCAGCCAACCCCAGCTGCTCTAACACACTCCCAGCAGCCCCAGAGTGGTCAGATACTCCTCCAGCCAGTGCATGTCTGGAGTCTGGGGTCAGTGCCATGGGGGCTGCTGGGTGGGGATGCCACCGTTTCAACTCTGGATGCTCACGGTGGCTGCTGTGGAAGTGAAAAAGGCCAGCTCAGGCCTGCTCAACTTCTACTCTCAGGGCAGACAGCAAGTCCAAGTCCAAAGCCACTGGGGAAAATATGTGCCCTTAGTGTAAAAGCCTGTTTTTACAGACGCCAGTGGTAAGAGTCTTTGGGGATTAGTCTTCTGTTGTAATTATCAATTATTTTAAACTATGTTGTGGCCAGGCATAAAAGCTGTTCAGAAACAAGGAAGGGCTGAATCTGAAGCCAGGTATCAAAGACTTCTACAAAAAACCCCCACCTGTCTTTGTAGACCTGACACTAAAGTTAGCTTGAAATTTCCAAGGGCACCAAAGATGTGTGTGTGTTTAACTCCCGCTGAACTGAGAGTTGGGGATGTTACTTAATGAGGAGGATTTGAAAAATACTCTTCTGTCCTCCTTTGTTTAAAATTAAGATGCCAAATTCAAACATCCATGCCAGCATGGTGTCTGTTTCCATTGCTCATGCTTTTAGCTGTGTAGTTGTTGTCATGGTCCTTCATGGAGGTCTCACCTTTGGTCCCAGGCTCTCTTGGCCCTAGGTTTAGCTTTTTGCAGTAGTTCCATGGTGCATGCACACACACAAAGCATAACAGCTGGTGGATCTCTTATTCATGGCTTAATCACTTCCCTCCGGAGGTGTGCGGTGTGTTGTGTGGTCTTGCTCAATCCTGGCTTCCTGAGGGATGGAGCAGGAGGGTCAAACACAGCCCAGATTCAGCCCAGCACTTAGGACCATGACTAACCCAGGGCATGGAGTATTCTCTCAACGTCATTAGGATGGACCTGCTTCTTTTCCTGGCGTTAAGCAAGCATTTAGTCCTTTGGAGTTTGTCTTACCACGCCCTTCCCATCTCATGCTTATCTCAGCATCACACTTTGAGCTGCCCACTGGTTTTCCACACATCTCCTCTGACTTTCCCCAGGCCATCCAACTGATCTCATAACCACAGCTCCTCTGGTGGTTCACCACGTGTCCCCTGTCCCACCCTTTGTAAAGGTTTGCTGTATCACTGCTACTTTCCTATCCATCTGGAATTTCCCCTGAAGGCCCTGAGCCACCTACTCCATAAGTGTCATCAGACACCTTTTGCTGGGAGGGTTTTGTTTCTTTGTGTCATGTTTCGTAATCCAAATTGGCTGTGGATTCAATTCCAAATGCCATTACACCAGAGCAGGGCCTCTGCATTCGAAGCAGTTGAGAAAAATAAAATAGTGATAAGGAGCCAGATGGCTCAAGAGATTGGGAACCAGAGATGGAGTCTGTAACCTCGACATCACTGCTCCGAAATGCAGCTCTGATCCACAGTGAACTTCATGGGCTCAGTCCAATTTCTAGTGTACATATGGTCATGCCAGAAAACCTTCCTTTATAAACACCCCCTGCTTTGACTGAGAGGCCTGAAGAAGTGTGTGAGGGTCCCTCAAAACAGAGGAAATGTCACCTGCTGCACCTGGGTGCTGCAGTCCCCGGCAGTGCTTGTGCACCATCTGCGGCGAGGGAAATTCTGATTGCAGCACTGCCCAACTGGCCAGCTTCCACAGGGAAGACATTTCCTTCTCTCCCAAATTATCTTTCAAGCCATTTTCAAAATTGCCTCATGGTTAAGTCTCATGAAAACTGTAATTCTGCAGTCCCAGAGGTCTGACTGATCCCATGTGTACCTGGTGAGACACTCCTCAGAGGTGAGAGGACTTTGTCAAAAAGTCAATAAAAGAATAAGAAGCAAGTAAGAGTTTGTGTCTGGAGCATCCCTAAGATTAAAACAGTGTGAGAACAAAATCTGGCTATGCACACAAGAAGCCAAAAGCCTTACTAAACTAAGCTACAATTTCTTGCAGCACAGCCTTCCTTCCTGCTGATGGTTATTTTCTAGCCTCTCTGTGCAGGAATTGGAACGAAGCAGGTGCCAGAGAAGAGGTGACTCTGAAATGGCACTAAGGTCATTACAGAGCAGGAGAAGAGCAATCCAGCCTCCCGGGTTTCACTTAGTAAAGCCTGGTAAGGCTTTAGTCTGGTAATAATCTGGTAGGGCATCAGACCCCTTAGTGGTAGTCTTCAACTCTACATGAAGGCAACAGAGCAAACAACTGCTTTTCCTTGCAAGGCTTCGTGGTTTGGATGTTGTCTGTCGTCAGCCTGTGTTCACTCAGCTGCTCTCTCACAGGTTCCCCTTGCCCCCGCTGGAAAGCTGCCCAGGAACTCCCTCCACAGCTTAAGGGACAAGACCAAATCGGCTCAGTCAGGCTTGTTAGAATCATAGAGTCATTTAGGTTGGAAAATACCTCTAAGATCATCAAGTCTATTAAGCCAGCACTGCCGAGGTCACAGCTGGATGGTGTCCTCAGGGGCCACACCTACATGTCTTTTAAATCCCTCCAGGGACAGTGACTCCACCACTGCCCTGGGCAGCCTGTTCTAATGCTTAACAACTCTTTTGGTGAAGAAATGTATCCTAATATCCAATCTAAACCTCCCCTGGCTGAGCTTGAGGCCATTTCCTCTTGTCCTATTGCTTGCTGGAGAAAAGACTGACCCTCTCCTGGCTATAACCTTCTTTCAAGCAGTCGTATAGAGTGAGAAGGTCCCCACTGAGCCTCCTTTTCTCCAGGCTGAACCCTCCAGCTCCCTCAGATGCTTCCCCTCAGACTTGTGCTCCAAAGGGACTCCTTGCTACGTGGGTTCCTGCCCTGCCTTGCCACCCTGTGCAGGTCGTTCTCATTCTGTGGTCCTTGTTTTGGCTACCCAGGCATTCCCCAGTGCTCCTGGCTGTGGGATGCCCAGGGCCAGCCAGTGGGCAGTGCTGCTCTCTGCACCCCTGAGAGCTGGTCCCATCCCACGTATCCACAGCCCCGTGTCGGCCCCGGGGAGCTGCTTTGTACCATCCTCAACTGTTTGGTTTATATTCGCGTATCGGGCTGTGACCCTGAACTGGCTTCTCCCTTTAAATTCCTTCCACATGGCTCTGCCCACACTGTCCACAAAGCCTCTCAAAGAAATGCAGCTTGGAAAAAAAAAAAATCTGAGAAGAAGAAAAACCCCTTCACAACAAAATGTCCTTCTCTCTCCAGCAGCTCTGCTTGGGTGCGGTTTTCCCAACACTCCCCCGCAACCAAGGCGAGGAGTCTGTTCAGCTCTGCTCCTGCCGGCACTGCAGGGCTGGGGTCACCCCTCAGCTGGGCACAAACACCCACAGTGCAGGGATAGGGACACCCCTCAGCTGGGCACAAACACCCGCACTGCAGGGCTGGGGTCACCCCTCAGCTGGGCACAAACACCCACAGTGCAGGGATAGGGACACCCCTCAGCTGGGCACAAACACCCGCACTGCAGGGCTGGGGTCACCCCTCAGCTGGGCACAAACACCCACAGTGCAGGGATAGGGACACCCCTCAGCTGGGCACAAACACCCGCACTGCAGGGCTGGGGTCACCCCTCAGCTGGGCACAAACACCCACAGTGCAGGGATAGGGACACCCCTCAGCTGGGCACAAACACCCGCACTGCAGGGCTGGGGTCACCCCTCAGCTGGGCACAAACACCCACAGTGCAGGGATAGGGACACCCCTCAGCTGGGCACAAACACCCGCACTGCAGGGCTGGGGTCACCCCTCAGCTGGGCACAAACACCCACAGTGCAGGGATAGGGACACCCCTCAGCTGGGCACNGCACTGCAGGGATGGGGTCACCCCTGGCTGGGCACAAACACCCGCACTGCAGGGATGGGGTCACCCCAGGCTGGGCACAAAGCACCCGCACACAGTCCCTGTACACAGGGGCTGGGCACCTTCCCGGAGTCACTGCATTGCTGTACAACGGCTTTTACCCAGCTTTCATCCCAAGAGCCTTGTTGTCCTTTGGCCTCTGCCATTGCACAGCACTGGGATAGTGCAGCAGGGCCAGGAGCCTTCTCCCCTGAGTGAGGAGCCCATGACAGCCCCTCTCCATTCTCTCCCTTGCATATAAATGTATATATAGGACTGTCCCCATATAGTGGCAGCTCCACACATGTGCTGGTGGGCGGGTAGCTCTGCATTTGCCCTCATGATTTCATGCCAGAAACATTTGCAAGTTCAGCTCACCGCTCGGTTTCCCCTCTCTCTCTCCTTCTCCCTTTCAGGGTTACTCCCCGAGCCTACGAAGGCGTCCCACATTCCCCCCACCAGGCCATGGGCTCCTGCCTGCCTGCATCCCTCCACCTTCATCATTCCCTCATCCTGCCCCAACCTCTTAATGATTTTCTTAAAGGCTTTCAGTAAGATCAAAATAAATTTTGCCATACGCATTGCTGTTATCGAGCCTTCCCTTTTTGCCTCTTTTCTCAGCAGCTATTTTGGGATGATTAATAATTCACAGCGAGGCTTGGCACAGCAATGGTTAAAGGGACGAAGCTGAGCTGATGCAGGAGCCTTCTGGACAGAAGCAGTTTTTAAAAGTCTTATAAGTGCTATTTTTTTCTTTAGGAAAGGAGTGGATTTTTTTTTTAAGTGTTGTGAGAACAGGAATGTTTCTCTTTTAGCCAATTCCACATACTTTTTGTTATAGGAGAAGATGTGGTCTGAGGGTTTTAGCAGAGGCTAAAACAGGGGAGAACTGGATCTATTTTGGTGGCGTATCAAGTGGATAGGAAATAATCAAAAACGCTGCGTTAAAAAATGAGTTTAGCAGCAGCTCCAGGCAAACCCTGTTCCACAAAGAGCCCTCCCTCCCATCACCTGCCCAGCACCCAGCAGACCTGGCAAATGTGCACTCCCACCCTTTGGCCAAAAGACATTCCTTTAATCATGCCCTCCTGGGAACTGAGGTTGTGAGTGTTTTTCTGCTGGTAAAATGAAGCACGCTGGCTGCCAGAGGCTGTTGCAAGGCTGTGTTCAGGGGGGCGTGCTGCATGGTGGACAGACAGGTCTCTCCTGGGGCTCCCCTGGGATGCTCCCACACGTCCTGGGAGATGGGCAGCCTGTGGCTTTGCTCAGGCTGAAGCACGTCAAACATCCCATGCTGGGCATGGTGGCACAGCAGCCTCCTGCCTTGTATTGACTATTTTTCCTTCCCCACCTGCTGCCTGGGCTGAAATCAGAGCTCAGCTCCATCCGCTCTCATCCCAGCACCCTGTCTCCGTCACACCCGGCTCAGTGGAAAGGTGATGGAGTTTTTCCAGGACCCCACATGACACCCATCTCCTTCTGAGGACATTCACTGGTCCCATTGCTTCAGACACACCTCCAGGTCTGCCAGCAGCCTCGCCTGTAATGATGGGTGGGATGTAAAATGGATTAAAAAGCAGAGGCCAGAACTTTTTTAGGTTAATCTCTTAATGCAAAAGGATCATATTTGGCAGCAACATAAGGCAAGCTCTCATCAGTTTATATCTCTGCTTTTCTTCCCTTTAACAATCTAATTTTGTGCATCACTGTGTGGAATCCAGATACAGATAATCCTCCCCCAGTTAACACCACTCTGGTTGTGCCCTGTGGAAATCTGTGTGCTGCCTATGAGAGCTATGCTATGCTGTCTAGAGACTGTCTGGAGGGGCTTCAGCAGGTAATAGCTCAGGGTCACAAGAAGAGCTCTGGAGACACTTTTCATGAGCACTTTTGGAGAAAGTGGTCTTTTGTGTTTGCATCTCACCTTACACTTTGGTGCAGGGGACAGTTGGTAGCTATTGAAAACTGAAATATTCTGATTGTCGCAGAGGAGAAACTCACAATTTCCCCTGAAAAACTTTCACACCAAATGGAAATTTTCTGACAAACTATTCAGCCAGAACGACCTTTTGTGCTGCAGAACAAACTGTGATGAACATTTTTTCTACCAGGTTTTTATCCTGACATTATGAATCCTGATGGGGGATTAGCTAACACGGCTCGTTATCAGCACATGCAGCATCAGAGAGGAGGACTTGGAGCTATGTGAGATCTCAAAAACAACCATCTGATGCCAATATGCAATTTGAGATGCTGCCTGACCCAAAAAGGAGGATTCATGGGCTAAAGTTGGTGCCAGTGTTAATCCCAGCTATGGGTGAAGTTGCCCCAAGGCTGAATTTGCCTCAAGAGAGTCAAGCCGGGGAATGGATTAACTTCTAAGAAACTCAGAGTGAATGAATTAGGGGAATTACTCGGTGGGGTCAGCAATGAAATCATGAGTCCACTGCAGAGGAAACAGGATGCATTTCTAAAGGGCTAAGAATGGCCCCTTTGCTAGATTTATGGGGCTGAGGTGATGAGCACCGGGTCAGATAATAACCTTTCAAACCACCAAGGCAGACCAAATATGCTTTGCCACGGCCCGCTTGCTTTTCAGTGCATTTGTGTCATGTTTGGAAAACAAGGCCCCGTCTGTCCGGGCCGAAACAGCAGCAACAAAATAACGCTGCTTGTCGGGGAAATGCCGCCCCAGTAAAAGATAATTGAAACATTCAGGCTGGCAGTACATGGGGATAAAGGCAATAAATCCTGAAAGCACACTGCCTTATCTCGGGCGGGAGCTGCCGGCGCTACTCCTTGGCCTGAGGCCTCGTCCGTGCCCGGTTATCCCGAGGGCCGGCCTTCAGCCAAGGCCACCGGCCTTCAGCCAAGGCCACCGGCCTTCAGCCAAGGCCACCGGCCCGCGATAGAGCAGGGGCTCTGGCTCGGGACAGATACCTGTCCCTCCTCCTGCTGCAGCTGTTCTCCCTCCCGCTCCGAGGGGGAAAGCATCTGCAGAGCACTGGGGTGTGTGAACTGACCCCGAAGGCGCGCGGCCGGCAAAACGCGGCGCAAAGCTGTGTCGGAGAGGTTTAGGGTGGGTATGAGGAAAAGGTTCTTCACCCAGAGGGTGGCTGGACACTGGGACAGGCCCCCCAGGGAAGTGGTCGCAGCACCAAGCCTGACACAGTTCAAGTGTTTGGAGAACGCTCCCAGGCACAGGGTGGAAATTTTGGGTTGTTTTGTGTGGGGTCGGGAGTTGGACTCGGTGATCCTTGTGTGCCCATGATTCTGTGAAAACAGGAGGCAGAGGTGGGGCTGGGAGGGACACACGGCTCCTTATGGAGCCACTCCAGGCTGTCCAGCACAGCCCTGGTGGGTGTCCAGCATCACCCAAAGGGCTCAGTGGGCTGGAGCTGCCACTCCAGGGCTCACAGCCTCCTATCCCATTGCTGGGGCTTTCATGATGCCTCCACAAGCCACTGCTCCAGGGAATCTGAATTTATCTTAATATTACAGAGAGTAAGTGGCCAAAGAATCCCCATATTTCACCTACAAATCTGATATAAAAATGATGCAAACTTTTCTTCTGGATTTATGTACAGCTGAAAGATGAGCAATAGAGGGGGAAAACCTGCAAACAAAACTAGTATCCTCAAGTCTTCTGCTTATTACATGGCAACAAAGGTATGTGATGCTGCAAAGCTCTTGGCTTGTGGCCTAGCCCTGCTCTCATACAAGTCCTGGAGAAGTTACGCAAGTGCAATGGGAATCCATGAATTTTGATGAGGAGTATTCCTGCTTGCAACCGTTCATGCCTTTGTGACAGGAGGCAGCATAGAGATGTGCTGCAAGGCAGCTGGATGGTGGTGACCACTTCACTGCTGCCCAACAGGGCACCCCCCCAGCTTTGTCCACCCGATTTTCTGTGCTCAGTGCTCGCTCTCCTGTTGTGGCACTGAGATTCTTCTGGGAGTGGTTTTTCAGCTGGCAGCCTGGGCAGAAGCAGGGCCCAGCCACAGCCAGGCAAAAAGGGTGTCTGTGATGGGACATGGGCTCCAGGGAGCACATTTGGGCTGCAGGGCAGCTCCCCTTTGAGGTTTTTTGAGATCCCACCCTCTGCCCCTTTAGTTGCTTTGATATTCTTCAGGTGGAGACAGGATTTATAAATGCTTGACTGTAGGAAAAAAAACATAGAGGAAAATTCTATTTCTCCCCCTGCTTCTTTCCCCCATCTGCTCAAGGGCTGGATCCTGTAAGTACTGCTGAGACAAACCCACAGCCAGGGGGAAAATTATGTTTTCCAAGACCGCTCCAAGGTGGGCAATAGCACAGAGCAATCAGCTCCAGTCTGTGTTGCTTTGTGCTTGACAAGGAGCAGCCAGAGACTCTCCAGGGAGACCTGCTTTTCCTAAGGTGCCAGTACGAGTCCTTACACGGAGCACAGCAGTTTGAGGTCCTGAGGCATTGCTGTCAGACCCCAGTTCACTATGGAAATGTTGCTCTGGGAAGGATTACTTCTCTCTGCAAAACACAAACCTTTCTTCTTCTTCTCTGCTGCAGTAATTTTTCTGCAATTATAACTTACACTGAACAGCTCAAACTGCAGGCATTAACACAGCACAGTGCAGCCTCCCTTTACCTTCGGGTGGACAGCGTGGATCAGACGGCACCCGGATGGTTTCAGCATGAATCACTCACTGCCTCTGTAACCAACATTCCCATAACCTAAATCTATCAAAAAGAACATAAACCACATCAGAAGCCAGTTCTCAGATACTCATTTGCTAAGACTTTGCAAACCTCTTATATTAAACAGATCATCTCTTTACAGGAGTATGAAGCTGCCCTAATTATACAAAGGGTGGAAAGGGACAATCTTCCATCTGGGAAGGCTGTTTAACTTCTTCTGGCTTCCTAAAAAGCTATTGTCTTGTAAACTGAGCATTCCTTCACTGGCCTGGTAGACACAACATTCCCCATGTCCCAACCAAGTGCTGTGCAAGGAGCTGCAGTACCCGAGCCAGCCAGCCTGAACAGCCCTGGGCACAGCCCCACGGGGGCTGCTGCTGGCTGCCCCTGCAACACCCCATTCAGAGCACGGTGTGCTGCCAAACACGGTTCTGCCTTGGCTTTTGCCTGTGGTTCCTCAGCAGTGGCCTCTGGCCTGGTTTTCTTTTGGAAGGAAAAGGTGCTCTGTGCAGCCCCCTCCTTCACACCCGGAATTACTGTGATTGTAGGGACCTCACTGGGTGAGCAGCAGCCTCTGCAGCATTGATCTGGTGGCTCTGAGCTTTCTCCACGTGGCTAGAGGTGCAATGAAGGAGATACGACAGGAACCCCAGATTTTCAGGAAGAGGAACAGCTCCATCACAAAGGCTGCCTCGTTTCTCACCAGCCACCAGGTCCACCCCCACTGACCACCTGAGGAGGGTGATGTCTCAGGATGCTAAAAAACATCCCTCAAACCCCCTTTGCTTGCAAACCTTGCACAGCTCTTTTCTGCAGCTGGAAAACCAGCTGTGAGTAGGAGTGAGGTGTCAGCTACTAACACCAAGTCACATCTTCTAGGGGAAGACCTTCCTTCCATGTTATGAGAATCCCAGGCATTTTTATTTGGTACCAGTAGCTTTTATTATTCCCTTCCTTCATCTGTCATCAATACTGTGTTCAGTTTCTGCTTGTGTACATGCTCTGGTAGATGCTATTGTACAGCTGACGGGCCTTAAATTCACACTTTGTGGGAGGCATGTTTCTTTCCAAAGGTTTTACATTACTGAAGGTAGCAAGTCACAAAATAAAACCTTTGTTGCAAATATCATTTGAAGTTAATCTTCATATAATCCACAGTAAATATTTATGTGCAATGCAATAGTGGCTGGATTTGTTTACAGTTTGAAATTGTTAGAGAGGATTCCATATAGATTAGTCAGCTAATCTGCTGTAATCTTCTTAAAAAGCAACTGAAATGGGTTTTCTTTCACTGAATCATGTTAGCCCTGTGCATGCAATGCCTTCAGATAGGGAAGGGATTCAGGCACAAAAGGGCATTTACCTTGTGGGTGCTCACAGCATTGCTCGCATTACAGGAGAGCCATAAATTTCCTCTTCTGCCTTAGAGAACGGGACAGCTGCAGTGACTGAATTTAAACTGAGATGAGTGTCAGACTCTTCTATCCCATTTCCTTACTGCAGCTTTTGAACTGTATCGCCTGGGGATAAACTGATCTTTGATGAGGCACCTGCACGGTGTCTGCACAGAAGTCATCCTTTCTGAATTTATTCTGCTTTATTTCACTCCCTCCTAATGAGATCTACAGGAGGTGCCTCTACCTAGCATGCTCCTGAGTTAATAAGGAAAGCATCTCATATCCTTTACTCACAACTCACCTTTGTTCACAGGGGAGTTGCGGCTCAAGGTGGAGAAAGATTTCAGATACTCATTGTACCACACAGACGGTCTCTGGGTGATGTGGGCATCTGTGGGACAGATGTGTCTCCTCTGGGCTGTAAGGTCCAGGCGTGGATCTCTAATAGCCCAAGGACTGAAGGGCAAAGCCTGGGCAGCAAACCTCCTCCAACCAGCTGAGCTTGTCTGGGAGGCTCAGCCAATGCATGGCAGAGATGGTGTGAATGGTGATGAAATCCCCTTCTGTGGCTTTCACCAGTATTCAAAGGTTGGAGAGGGATCCCTCCCAAGCCCTTGTTCCTGGTGTGGGGATGCTCACACGGAGGTGGCCTCACTGATACAAAGTGCTGGCTGCAGCGTGGGTGAGTCCTGAGCCCTCCTTAGCCTGTCTCTCGGGGACATGGGCAGGAGCCAGGCAGGGAACAGCCCTGCTGGGAGAAAAGGGGGCTGAAACAAGCCATCCTGAGCCACTTTACTTCCCATTTACCCACCACACTGGGACCAGCCAGGTGGTGGATGGGGTTGCGTGCGGCTTCCTGCTCATCACTGGTTTTAAAGCCCATCTCCTACCCCCTTGCACTGGGAAGGCTGGGCACCCTCTGCCTGCAACCTGCTCCTCAATCCAGGTCGGAGCAGTGGCTGCAGCCCAGCTCTGCTTCTGGAGGTTGAGACCTGGAACCTCCCCAGGGAAACCGGGGGAAAGCCAAACACACCTTGTGTCCTCCCATAAACAGCAACACCGGCAGGACTGTGGCTCCCAGTCTGGGTGGGGACCTTGCCCATCACCTCTGCTGCCCTCTGGCAAACACATCGGCCTTCGGTGTTGGGGTAGTCACTTTTCTCCCCTCGCACACATCCCCAGTGCCGGTAGATCATTTCAGTGTGGGTCCCTCTGAATAATACATTCATCCACAGTCCTTCCCCCACCCCGTCCTCAGCAAGGCCTTCACGAGTTGAATACGGTGGCTCAGCTCCAGCACACACAGCTGCCGTCACTGCTGCAATTCTTTTGCCTTGAGAAAAAGCATATACAATTTAATATGCTCCTGGCACAACAGCTTTTCTGTAGCGGAGGAGGCGAGTTTGTTTATGGCTATTTTGATAGGGCAGCTTTCATCCGGACACAGGTTCTGCTGCATCTCCCCGCCTGCACAAGGACGCCTTTGTTGGGCTAGTTCTCGTGTTCCTCTGCCCATTTTGGTACCTTCTCCTGCTCCCTGCAAACCCAAGGTTTAAAAAGCCCTCCTTGCTAGTCATGTTATTCTCTAAAAGCTAGATCCTGGGCTAAGAGCCAGACATGCAAGGCAATGGGAGAGGGTGTGATGCTTTACTGGATATGTGTCAAGGATATGAACCATCCTGCCACCTCATGGGAATGTGGCCCATGGAGCAGAGATCGTGGTGCCTGTGGTGGCCGTTAGCAGTGACTTACAGGCTTTCCAGGCTGGGGAGCAGCTCTGTTGCTTTCTCAGACACCTTCAGCCTCGCCAAGAGCCGTATGAACCATGCACAGGGCCACAACTCCTTCCTCCAGCCAAGACCAAGATAGGGCTTTTCCATCCCTGCAGGAGCTGGCGCTGAGAGCTGCAGATTCCCTTCCGGCAGCCATTTCCAGAGCCACCCTTACGCAAGTTAAACTGTGAACAGTGACACATCGCCCTGCTCTGCACTCCCACGGCACCTCAGCTTCCCGGGCAGGGTGGGGTGAGGAGGAGATGCCCCTCCAGGCTGGGAAGTCTCAATCAAACAACCCAGAGTCTGCAAGCACAGCCAACTCCTTCTATCTGGCAAGCGGCTTGAGCTGCCCCTGGTTGATGAGGAGAAACAATCTCTTGTGTTTTTCAGTTGCTGAGTCTGTTCCCTCTCACTGCCGCAGTGGAAATAAATGGTGGGAGGGTTTAGCCAGCACTAATTCATTGCCACGTTCAATCTGAAGTTGCTGCGACTTTGTGCTTGGCCCACAAACACACAGAGAAAATGAAACCGGATAGAAAATACAACGGATCATCCGATCGTCGTAAGCACATGGGAGCGAAACAGAGTCACTCTGTAGTGCACATGAATTCCACACATGTGGAGGAATGCAAAGCAGCTATTGTACCCCCACTTTGCAGATCCATTTCACTGTTTTCCCAGTTTATCTGGAAAATACATACTGCATGGTACTGTACGTCGTATTTCACTGCTATGCACCATGATGTCTTCTAATGGAACAATCGCCATGCTTGTAGTCTAAGGGCAATACAAAAGTGCTTTCAAATAATAACAATACATTTTCTGTATAAAGAGGATAGGGAGTAGCCACTTCCCAGAAAGGCTTGATTTCCCTGGAGCCAGCAGTATGAACATCCAGAGCGCCAGTAACAGCAGGCAGTGGTGAGAAATTCCCTACCTCATCATCAGTCCATACATCCTGTTTCCAACTGGCATCTCTGAGAAGAGTGGAGGCTGTCAGCACCCACCGAGGGTAAGGTGAATGCACCCAGTGAGTCTTGGCAGCACGAGGCTCCATTTATCCCACTGGGGCTTGGGTGGGGGGCACTTCTTTGGCAAAACAACTCCTTCGGCTTTGAACCGAAGCTGTGAGCAGAGGAGCAGCGTTCTCACAGCCCAGCTCCCAGAGATCACACAGCAGCACAGCATCTGCCAATTCATTCAGCACTGCTGGCCCGTGCAGCAACATGGCACGCCACTGTTCCACGTTTGGAGGCAGTTTATACTGGAATAGGAGCAGTCTTCTTGGGTAAAATGATTATTTTTTTCCTCCATGAGATCCTCACGACTTTTTAAAGAGAACTCTGCACACTTCAAATTGCTGAAGCACAAGAGCATGGGACGTGTGCTGCAGCTGTTCTGGGCTGTGGAGGCTCTGTGATACTTGTGGAGAGAGTGACTTTAAAACAAGGATTAAAGCACAGCTGGGGAGGGGCCGACACACTCAGAAGGGAAAAGTTACCCTTGTATGTCTGAGACAGGAGTCAGAGCAGCCCAAGGAGACGCTCATGCTTTGCTTTCCTTGCCCAGGCAAAGTGCAGCCTCTTTTCTAAAAACTCAATCCAGATTTTTAGACATCAGAAGAATCACTCTGGTATTGGAGCCTGATCAAGCACAAAAAACATCCTCAGCCTTCAGAAAAATACCAGATGGCTGCAGATGCCAGCTCCTTCGGCCAGGCAGTGTTTTGAGAGAAAAGGCCAGCTTGTTCTGAGAGTGCTGCATCCCAGATACAACTCTGCGGAGCAGCAAAGAGCCACAGAGAAATCCCTGGAGGAGGAGGAGCATCCAAGCCAACATATTCCCGTAACATCAGATTTTCAAGGCTACACATATGCTCGTATCCAAATATGCTCTCCTTCTCCAGAGGGAAGAGGGACCTACAGAAGTGACTCTGGCTGGAAATGCTCTTACGCGTTTCTGAGCAGTCGTGTGCGCTTGAAGCTCCAGTCAGAGTTGCCCAGTCATTGGAAACAGGTTAAAAAAACATGGCTGGCAATGTAAGAGGGGATAATTTGGTCTCTACATAGTGAACTGGTGTTTGGAGTAGCAGCTGTGAGACTTTAAGCTGGTTGGTGCTCAATCACCTACTCTTTAAGGAGGTCATCATGACGTTGTTGCTGCACAAGATAATATTCTCTCTGCTCTACAGAAATGGGTGCAAAGAACAAACACTTCTCCCATAAATAGGTCAGTGAAAGGATTTATGCACCATTTAAGACTTAAAACTGAATGGGATGCACACACCTTGTGCAACTTTCACAGCAGGAGAAATGTCACCTTTGGTGTGGTGACTCCACTTTCGAAGACCACTGACTACAAGAAAAACAATCCAGCAGCCACTAACCCAGCTTGGGTTACTTGGTTCTCCAACAGCTCTTGTTTCCCACCCACACCTCAACAGGTAACATGGTGTCAGGCCATGCTTGCTTGTTGATCAAGGAAGGATTCACAACGTTCATGTGACTCAATGACTTTAGCACCATTTTAGCACCACTTTGGTGCCATGAAGCAGTGGGAATGCCTGAGCGAGCCAAAGTAATGTGATACATACACCAAAGCCTGGTCAGCCACATGGCCTTGTAAAAACCTGAGGTGCAATTTGTTTCTATTAAAAAAAAAGTATTTTCTTTTGTCTCAGGAGTCCTGAAATGGCTGTGACACAATTAAAACCAACCGAAAAAAGAATGACAATGAGGAGTGGTGAGATGCCCTTTTCTGGGGAGCGTGGGCTGGTAATGTCCTTCTGGAAGGACCTCAGAGAGAGTGGTCACTTTTGATTACTACATAACATGAGTAATTCTCTGGAAAGACCAGTCCTTCCCTCCTGAATCACAGCAAAGGGGGGAAAAATAACACACTCCAAAAACAGAAAGCTGGACAGCCCTTGGATGTCGGGAGCCGCCCAAGATTTCTGTGCGGGGGCCACCACAGAGAAGCAGCAAGGAGTGAGCCACTGGCCCTGCCCACTGCTCTGGGGTGACAGCTCCAGCTCTGGAGCCAAGCTTGGACCATAACACACCTACTGACATGGCCACCCAGAGCTCTGGTAGGTAGGGTGGCACTAACAGCACATGGAACACCTCCTCACCCAGAAGCCATGCTCTCCAACTCTTCAACCCATGCCTGCAACTTGATGCATGAGGTACAGGTGGCTCCTTCAGAGGCTCTGCCGTATCTGAAAATTTTGTCCTCAGTAGTTTCTGGCCAGCCCATGGCACAAACACAAGCCATGGCAGCAGCACAGTACATCCCTGGTGCCAAAAATGGGGCTGCGCTTCAGTCCCAGGGCAGCCGCGCTTCTAAAAATCCACGTGTGGCCAAAAGTTGAGAGGAACGACTGGGATGGACTCCTGGTGTGGCTGGGACCAGGAGCTTTGCCTGTGATACTGGGGGAAAAGGAGCAGCACTGGTATTTGAGAAGGAAAGAGCCTGTTTTTCCTCAGGTGTACCCCCCCTGGATGTACGACAGGGTCAGCACCAGTCCTGAGGGAGCCACAGCTGGCACTGCTGGACAGCAACAGGAAGGTCCCAGAGACACCTTGGACCTCTATTTCTTTATATAGACATATATGGTTACATTTAAACAGATGAATTTTTTTCCTTCATGCTAGTCCTCCACAAAACCAGTTTGGTTTCCATTACTATATATAGCACTGGGAATCTCGGTCTATTTTTTGTCCCTTTGCATCTGATTATTTTCAGTAGAGCTCAAAGTTTTGATGATATGCAGATTTTAACTGGAACATGACATCTACTCACACAGAATTCCATTAGCAATAAACCCACAATGGCCACTTATAACGTAGAAGAATTTTATTCATACCATGATCCTGTCCCATCATCCACTGCAAATATTACAATTATCTTCAAAATGTCACTGAATATCATTTTGTTCCACTTAAAGCACAGGAATCCTGGTGTTAGACAGTTACATTTCTCTTGAGATTGCTTATAACAGAACCATAATTCAAACGTATTTTCTGTGAGCTGTAAAGGTTTAAAGCAAAGAATCTGCTGTGTGTCTGTGTGCTCGAGTAACTTCTAAACAGTGAGGCTAATACTTGGTGTTTGACAAGAGATGTGTCCTGCATATTATGCGAAACACTCACAATTTTTTTACCAACACAACAGAAATGCAACAGGTAGAAGGACATACTTGAGTGACTGGTAACCTTTAAAAAATATTTCTTTTAAAAATTGCACAAGAGAATACAAAACCAGTGCAGCAAATAACCAAATGCGCATACATTGACCTGCCTATATCGAATGGGGGTCTGCCTATATAAATGTAGGTGATAAAAATGGCAAGGTTGGAAACTGTGAATGGTCATATTTAATAACACATGCAAGAAGCATAACATAACCATAATAAATAGCAGCAACGAATATACACTAACGGGACCACTGAAATTATGCTGAAATAAATTAAGCACCTTTAAGTGATGAGAAGAGCGTGAAGCTGAGAAGCTTTTTAGCTCTGTGAGAACCACTGCGGGCAGCTGCTGCAATATTGGGCCCTTGGTGGGAGTCAACAGGAAAGTGTCCAGTTAGTATCTGTTATTTCCAAAGAAAGAGATTTTTGTGTGTCTGTAGGACTCATTTTAGCCTTTTAGCCAAGTTCACCCACACCTCTAGTTTCAAAAGGGAGATTGCTGCCGTATTTCACTGCATAACATTTGGCATGTCAAAAGGTAGAGAAAGTTTGAATTTACTCAGAAAAATGTTACTGTAAAGAAGAAATGGAGTTTTGGCCCAACTGAAGAGCAGGCAGTGCTGCCTAGGGTGGCTGAGATGCAGAGCTTTGCTGCTGCTGGCAACGACAAGTTTACCTGCAAGGGTAAAGCTTTGCAAAGCATCATCCAAATGATCCCATCCTTGAGGGCTGGGCAGATCCCCATCCTTGAGGGATCTGCAAAAAGCTCCCTTCAGGAGGAGCCCCATGTGTAGGCAGGGCAGCAGTGACTGCCAGCAAGGCTGTGAAGCCCCTGGAGGGACCTGAGCTCCAGGATCCTGGTGCTCTTTGTTACACAATACCTGTCTTTTGGAGGAAAAGCAGCATTTTGAAGCACTTATTTGGCTTTCAGAAAATTGTTAAAAAATTCTAAAATTTAGTCATATAGTAGAAGAAAGGCATTTGAATTTAATTAAGTGGACCTTATTAAAAACAAGCTGCTGTATTTGTCCCTGAAGTGCACCTGGCACCATCTCTTCAGCATTTCATACAATGTTCAGAGAAGTGGCTGAGGATACTCTGCTGAGTTTTGAAGCCAACTTAATTCAGCAGAGAAGCCCCCACTGGACTTCTAAGGACTCTAATGTAAACCCTCGTTTAAAAAAAGCTGAGGACAAATAACTTAGGTCCTAAAGGCTCCATTTGAATTCTTACAAAAGATTGTCCCTTGACCTCTTCACCCAGAAGACTGGAGCAGGCTGTTTGCCTGAGCATATGCTACAGAGCAGACCCAAAAGGGTTTGTGACACGGAGGAATATGGCCCCTATATCTAAGCCACAAACAAAATCACTCAAAAGCTTTACTTTTCCCTGGCTTGCTGGAATGATCAAAACCTTCCTCCAACCTTCTCCCTTAAACTGCATCTCATGAATGAGACTGCCACTCATCCCATGGGATTTCGGAACCCCCCCAGTCCATGACCAGTGAAAAGTCTTTTAGAAGTGACAGGCAGAGAGAGATCACAGAATCACAGACTGGTTTGGGTTGGAAGGGACCTGAAAGGCCATCAAGTTCCAACCCCCTCCCATGGGCAGGGACACCTTTCACATCACTTGATCAAAGAACCTTGACAAAAGGTGAATAAGACCAGCTTTAAAGATAATAAGGAAAACAGAAATTCATACGTATTTTAGGTAGTTGAACCCACAGTTTTAAGCTATATGAACCAACAATAGGTAAAAACCTTGTCTGCAAGCTAAGAGCCCAAAAGAGCCCAACCTTCCCCAAAGCTAGTCTTATCCAAACAGTTACCCTTCCACTTCCATCATACATGAGATTTGAGCTGACATCCACTACGTGACATAAACAGAAAAAAATACACATAAAATGCACACTTCTTATTTTTTTTTTTCTTCATAAAGCTATGGAGCTGCACAGAGCAAACTTTAAGTGCACAAGGTCACACGAAGGCAGCTTTCCAGAGGAATCATTTAGACGGTGAGCGAAATGAAGCTGTTGTATCTCTGAATGTTTCTCTTGAGGATTTCGGAGCAGGGGCCGAGCACTCGCTCGAAGCGGGGCCGGTCCAGCTTCACACACTTGAGGGGTCCACGTGCCACCACCGTGGCTGCCCGGGGCCGGTTGAGCAGCAAGGCTATCTCACCTGGAAACAGGGACAACACGCTGTCACACGCCCTGCTCTCTTTCAGAGGGTGCATATTCCACCATCCAGTCGCTGTGCTTGTAGAACATCTCCCTTTATATATCTCTTGATAGACACTTTACATAATTCTGTTGACAGTACAAATGCATTACACATGCATAATGCATGCGTGTAAAATGCCTT
Source organism: Machaerirhynchus nigripectus (assembly GCA_013397975.1). NCBI lineage: Eukaryota > Metazoa > Chordata > Aves > Passeriformes > Dicruridae > Machaerirhynchus > Machaerirhynchus nigripectus. The sequence continues at coordinate 2,361,227 of VZRQ01006475.1, read as the reverse complement.
TGAAAACAAATGCTTTCAGACTGTTTTGCTGATTCTGGATCTGTCTCCTGTCAGCTACACTGGTGCAAACCAAGGAATGGATTCAGCTTCCCTGAAATCTCTGAGCATCGCTGAGAGCAGCGGCTGACCTACGTGTAACCCCTCGCATGTAAGAGTGGAACACTAATTAAGACAATAAGTGCTTGACCCAGACGTGCCTGTCTTTCTGAACCATGCTTAGCTGAGTTTTCTTACCAAAATAATCTGATGGACCAAGTCTTCCAACTTCGACGTACTCCTCGTTGTCGGACCTGCGCTGCAGGACGGAGGCTGTGCCCTGGGAAGAGAAGGGCAGGGAGTCAGCTGGCTTTGCTCAAACCTGTCCTGGTTTAAAAAGTGCCCAGTCCTCAGTGCTTCCTTCTGCATATCACACTCCCTCCTGGTATATGAATGAAAGGAATTAAAGGATAAACAAAAAAAAAATCCATCAAATAATTTCCCTGTTACGAATTGTTTGGATGCAGACATATTCAGCTCATAAAGAGGAGAGGAACAGAACACAGGAACTCCTATTTAACTAAAGCACATCATGCTTTAATGTAAATGTATGCTTTAATATAATTTTAAAATATGTTCTCCGTGGATGCAGAACCTTACAAGAGACACAGAAAAGATTTACACGGAAAGGAATAAAAAGGCAACTTTCCCAGTCACATTACTGGAACATGATTTCTTAAGATGCAACTAGAGCCTGTTCCTTGGTAAAAAGAGTTTTTAATGCTTGTTGTAACAAAGGGTGATTTTTTTTTTAGTGGCTTTGCCCGCTCATGGCCTGTTAGTGATCTGGACACCTGCAAGTCAGTCTCTGGAGAGATGGAATGTGCCTCGTCTCCACTACCCTTAATAACTGCTGTACCTGACACGTGCTAATACATGTCAAAACTCAGTTACAATCTATTTAAACCTTCAAAGAGGTTTTACATGCAGAAATATTCTGACCTGAAGGAAATCTTAAATTACCGTGGCATAAAGCTTTTGTAGAGGAACAGAGAAGGTATCTGCTTTTCTGGAAAAAAAATTACAGCAACATGTGAGAATATCTTCTGAGTCCAAACCAAAAGCACAGGGAAAAGGCCAAATATTAACATATTTTGATTTTAAGTGAAAAAAATAAACCTCCCTCCAGTGCAGAGTATTCAGTGGACATTCACTGGCTGCAAATATCCTGCAGCCTCCTTCCACCAAAAGAAACTTGTACACCTCCAGGAGGTAAATCTTATTTCTTCTGTCAAGTTTCCAGAAAAAAAAAAACCCTTATCCTTGATATAACTAAATTGTTCCACCAAAGCTGCAGTTTTCCAAGATCTCCCAGTAAATCTGCAAGGGCATGAAAATGCAGAGATAGTGTGATGAGCGTTGTTATTCACACTCGCTGCAGCTTTCAGAACAGACCCACATTCACAAGCAGCATTCTCAGAAATACCCCACACAGGGAATAATGCCTGCATTGAGCTCTCCCTTGCCAAACTTTGGATCAGGTGCAGCTCACTAAATTGGTGCTGTTCTCATTACCTGTGCAGTGTAGATGGATTCAGCTTCAGAGTCACTTCCAGCCCCTGTCCTCCTCTCCATCTCCATCTGGAGCCTGGCTAAAACCTAACCCCTTGACCCAAATAGCTGTCTGCAATCCATGCCTCTCCAGTTCCTTTCCCAAAACTAATTTTTTTAAAGAATCTTTTATTACAGATGTTTTATTACATAAAACAAAAAAAAAAGTCCCTGAAGTAATCACAGTGACCACCCAGGTCAAATGAAGAAAGGGCTCAATTCCCCACTGCTCACCTTCAGCACGTTGCTATAAAGGTAACCACAATATCAAGCAATATTGCTTTCATCTCCCTGAGTGTCAGCTTTTATTGTGGCTAATATTTTTCTGACAGGGTCCATGTGACACAGGACTCCAATAAGTCAGCCTTCTGAAGCAATTTCTTCCACTGCTCCACTACAGTCGGCCTTTTTAATCCAAGAAACACCATATCTGCTGGAGAAGGACAGATGTGTCTGGCCTCCACAATAAACACTTGGCTTGGCAGGATAAAGCAATGCATATTCCAGATCCATATTTTTTCCACTCTTGTTTTAACAGTCACAGAGGCTTTTCCCGTTGCCCAGCCAGAGCAGGTCTATCACAGAGCAAAACAAGTTTCCTGAAGCCCTGACAGCGAGCACCCAGATGTCAGCTCTGATTACACTGCTTGGCCCCTCGCTGCACCAGCCACCAGCTCCACAGTACATCCTGGAACATTGTCAGAGTGACCTTCACGGGAAGGCTGTCCCCCTCGTGAAACAAAGAAGATGTTTTTGTAATTGCCTGTCTGTAGCACCTTCACTTTGTGTGTCTTATCTCTGGGATCAGCACTATTCTGACTGGTAGAGGAGTCCAGTTGTAGACAAACAGTGTAAATGGGGCAAAAATAATACAGAAATAAAATAAAATATTACAGAATAAAATACTACAGAAGCAGCCTTTCATTAGCCATATATCTGGTAAAGCTGTCATGAATTCAGTTTGCACCCCTACCCTTGCCCTCATCCCAAATTTTGTGGCTGTTTTTAGTTTTATTTTACTTGTCACATCCTTCTGATAGAGGTTTTGAGCTTTCTGCCCTTCTTGTGCTTTAGGAAACCCCACCTCCCACAAATGATAGGACTGAATAAATCCTCTGGGCCCTGTCCCAGGAGGTAAGGGCATTATCTAGCGAGGATTCAGGGGCTCATCACTCTCACTCCCAAATGCATTTTGTCTCTATGGGAAAGACTTCGCCTTAAATGACACACAAAACTTGGCAGGCTGAATCTCTGAAACGAGCTGCATGATCCCAGATTTGCAGGATCAGGCTGCTTAGTGCTGCTCAACTTAAAATACTGCCTTGTACACTGATACCCATTTCAGCCTCCTACACCACCAAGCAAACCCTACAGAGCACGAGCTCGAGGACTCTTGAGAAGGTTGACACCGTTTAATAAATCAGCCCTTTGTGATGATATTAAACTGGAGGCAGACAGGCATGTCTTTCTCCTAGCAGACACTTGGGAGTGAAATTATGGTCTTTGGGGGATCCAGGAATATTCTCTTTCAGTCACTGGGGAGTGCCTGTATTCCCAGAAACTGATAGCATTAACCTTCTCTCCTCTCCTCCAAGTAAATACGAGCATCCTATTGCAAAAACAACAGGAGTAGGAGTTCCCAAAGCACTGTGCCATCAGCACCTCTCTGCCATCCTCACCCCACGCACCTGCCTGCTCCCTCTGGCACTGCTCCGGAGCAGTGCTGGGAGTGTTTATTCAACTCCTTCAAAATGCTTCAGCTAGTTTGCTTTGCAAAAAATTTATGCCTCAGATATGGCACGATGATTTAAGGTATTAAAAAATAAATTAAGGTTTATAATCCATGAGTTCCCATCCTCTCCAAAGTAATGAGATTTTGATAGATGTTTCACTTTTAAACTCTCAGACCCTACAGATAGGTGAGGGAGACATTCTACAGTGTGAAGACAATGGCCCATCTGGATCAACACTGGGATTCCCAGGCCTTATCCTGCAGGGTCTTGGAGGCACTAATTGCTTCAGGAACCTTGTTTTTATAGTTAAGTATGAATCCCATAGCCAGCAGTTGGCCTAAGGAGCCTGGCTACAAAAGGCAAGTATGATTCACGGTGCTAAAAACTGAAATCCTGGGTTTTTTTCCTCTATTGCAGCTCAGTGGATCAGATGGGATCACTCCCAGGCAGCACAAGGCAAAATGTGTTGGATTGTGTCACTCCTTGGTGGGACAGGCAGTGCAGGATGGGCTTCACCAGGGGCAGGGGGTGGGATAGGAAACCCTGCACTGTTTTAAAAACTTTTTGGTTTAAAAGTCAGTCGTGCTGATTGTTTGGTCTTGCTGGTCTAACCACTCATTTTAAAGATATAGCCATCAGTAAAAAATACAGTGATCCCATTTGGGATAAAGGATAATTATTAAAAGGGAGAAGTTCTTAAAATTGTGAGAAAATAATTTCAATTTTCATAAACAGGAAGTTACTACTTTATATTTCCAGTTTTATTTCATACTTGTTTTACTTACTGCTTTTTCTAAAAAAGCACAGACGACGCTTTTTCCCCATGGCCTCAAAATGTGACGGTTTTATCCTAGTTTTGAGCTTAGAAAGTTTTTCTAGCCTATTTTATTTTCCTCTTCACCACGCAGCACAAAGGGCAGTGCAGTGTATGGAATTAGAGATGGAAAGGTCAGGCTGATCCATCTGCAGTTGCCATTAACTCCATCAATGGCAGCTCTGAGCATACCTTTGCTCTTTCTCACTTTGTTAATCCGCACACTCCATAATTCACACGTTCAAAAGATAAGTTTCCCCTCACTCCACAGCCACACAAACCCTCATTAATGTGTTGCTATTAAATCTTTGCACAGTTACTACAAAAGGCGAGGGAAGGGGCTGTGCAGTGGCACAAAACGCTGCTGCTCCCACGGCGAAGCAGAGGGACTGGATGGAGCTGCAGCAGATCTGAAATGAATTAAAAGATCTGTCACACAGTATGATTCTGGGAGGATTTCATTTAATTGCAGGCAAGACGAGGTTTGTGGAAGTAATATATTTTATTAGATCAACAAGCAGAGCTAGAAAAAGGGAGGAGAGCTCTTGGGCACATGTCTGTCTTCAGGGTGCCTATTTCCCCAGGTGTATCTAATAAAATCCAGCATTCACCTGTCTACAAGCACTGTCTGGGCCATGTTCTTACACTATAACAGTAGAACCATATTAAGTTGCACCTGATTTAATCATATCTGCTTCCTAGAGCATCTCCAAATCGTTAACTTAATTTAAGGAGAGCCAAAAGCTCAAAATTCTACAAAATTCCTGGAAATTCCTGGGAATTGGAACTCGTTGATATTTAAGGTCCCTTCCAACCCAAACATTCTGTGATTCTATGAAACACTGATTTCCTGGTGAATCTGGGAGATCTTTCAGCCAATGCTTTACCCTCCACTTTAAAAAAGGGTCACACCAATCAGTTCAGTTGTCTGATGTGAAACCTCAAACCACTTTGGTCCAGTTTGGAAAACTCCTCCCTCGTGGCTGTCCCTCCTGGCGAGCCAGTTGTGATGGTGGGAACAGGCTGCCAGAGCAGCCCCAGGTTTGCACTGACTGGAAGAGTGGTGGCTGTTTGCTTTGCTTATCTCAAGCAAGTCAGTTCATTTCTGCATCCATCAGGATTCACCACAAACACAGCACAAGGCAGTGCCCAAGGTAATGAGCTGCTGAGAGCTTTTGAGAACAAATGTGCAATGTTTTACACATTCAGCTTTTTTAATTTGGTTGTGACTCAGTACATTTGGAGTTGCGCTGGTTTCAGGGGATTTTGAGGAAGCCAGCACCTTGGGAATGGGGTTAGGATTAATAATGCAAGGTCAGAGAAGCTCTAAAGGCAGTGCTGGAGTAACAGAGGCGTGCACTCTGATACCCACCCAGTCTCCTTAAGAGAGCTGTGCTGCCAAAAGCAGCACACGCTCTCAGTGACCATCACTACATTGTCAGTATAACATTAATGTTATTGGCCATCATTCTCAACAGCACATCAAATTTTAGCAGAGATGGAAAGCACCTGCCACTGCCCAGCTGGCAGAGGTCCTGGACATCATCTCCAGAGCCAGCACTGATATCAAACAACCTGCAGTTTGCTGTGTGTTTTATATCACACCTGCATCAGGCTGCCCTACGTATGCCTAAACTCCCAGCTCTTTGCTATTCAGACATGTTTATATTAGTTTAGGACTATTAGTTTAGGAATAACACCCAGACCCGGGAGAGAGGAACAAAGCTGTCTAGAGCAGTCACCAAAATAGCCACAAACATTAAGGTACTTTTAAAAACGACAATCAATCATAAGCCAAGTGTAGCTTAAAACAGCAGAAAGAACTAAGCCACAGGGCATTTCCTAGGGATATACAGGAGGCCAGGGTTAAGGCCCAGACATGACTACACCCAGCCCATCATTAATCACCAGGAAATGCCTTTGTCTTGATCGTTGAGTATTTAAAATCATAGATGTCTGACACGAGAAGACCTTTTCAGTCGTTTTGTTCATCCTCCTACTGCAGTATCTCAGACAATCTTTCCCTTCAGTATTTCTTTGATACAGCCTGCATTAAACCTCTGCTGCACCTATGTATTCCTCTTGGAGTAAAAGAAATGTTGTTATTAAGTGGAAGAAGTCGAGATTCAGACAGAGAGAGACCAGTCAACACAGTGAAAAGCCAAAAGAAATTGCACCAACTGCAATTTGCTTTGTGCATGGAGACCCCTGCAATACTCAGGTGAAATAAAGTGGGTTTTGCACAAAGATGAAAAAATTGAAATTTCTTGGGTTTTTAAGCCTTTCCTGTTGAAAGACTTTACAGGAGCAAAACTTTTTATAGTTTTATAATATAAAAAGTTTTATAATATATTGACTTCAACTCATTGCCCTTGAGCCACAGCAGCAGAGCCAACATCTGGCTAGACCACGCAGGTGTCCAGTAGAGGCATATCCACATGTTGGGGGACTCGTGACTTCATCATCATCACCATCATCATCATCATCCCCCATCACCAGGCAGAGGGCCACCACAGCCCCAGTGCCATGGTAGTCCCACGCTTCTTCAAACCACCAGTTGCCAGCTGGGACTGGGAATCCTGGGAGCAAGGGGATGGTGACAGAGGAACAAGGATACCAGCTCTGAGCCACGGGAGGAATCCCTTGCCTGGGGTGTGATCCTCCTTGGCTAGTTGTCCTGGCTCCATGCCCAGAAAGCTGGGAAGCAGTTGCACCACAGCCTTTGGGGTTCCTCTGCATTTTTATCTTTACTGCATTCAGGGATTTTGGTCGCCCCTTCCATTACACATTCAGTCACCTGTTGCAGGGGTGACAAGAAGCAGAGCTGCTCAGCAAAGGTGGGCTCAGATGTTGGTTTTACTGAATCATCTCAGGGATACTTGGCCTTGACTAATGAGTAGCTTCTGTGGGAAAACAACTGAATTAATATTCACCCTGGTGCCAGATTTTAAAGACCGTCTGTGCCAAGCGCTGTGGATTACTGGCAACAAGGCCCTGTTTTCCTCCCTCAGACATGTCAGCGTACAAAGCAATAAAAGTCACAAAGGAAAAAAAATGTTGCATTTTAGAGATTCTTTCTTTCTACAAAGCTAGCCATTATCTTGACTCTCTCTGAAGCCAGGAAACGTCCACTGAGTCAACATAAAAGTGACTTTATAATGGGTTATTCATCAACTGTTCATATTTGTGACTGACCTGACAGGGCTCATCTCCTGGAAGCAGAGAGCTACCACCTACAGCCAGGGCAGGGGTGAATGTATGGGAGAGAAAACACGAAAACAGTGCTGAACCTCCCTCACCCTGCCCGCAAAATCCTTTCTGGTGAAAATCGTTTTTAGCTGTTAATGCTGTTTTACGGCCCAATTACTCCTACCACCATCTGCTTCTTTGTGAAAACATTCTGTGGATGCTGAAGTAACCAGACCAAGCAAAAGGCTGAGACAGACATTGTCATTAAAGTCTCATAACTAATGCTGTGACCAGGGCTGGGAGAGCAGCTGTGGCCAGCGAGGGCAGCAGCTTCTGAGCAAGAAATAAAACTTGGAGTAAACTGGAGGAAGGAGAGAAGAGAGTTTATCACAGAGATCAGGAAAATCCCCCTTGGAAAGCTCTCTTTGAGTCCTTTCAGTTGGTGGATCTTATGTGTTCAAAGGACTACATTCTGAAATTCAGAAGGAAAAAACCTCACAAACTCAAAGTTGCCTCATTCTGGAGCACACTGAGAAGGGCCTTGCATGCTCCAGAAAATCCACACTGCACAGCTAAAGAAGGAGCCCTAAGGGCAGCAAATCTGCAGTCAACTCAAAGTTATCTTTGCAGAGGAGGGACAAAAGCTATTCCACTAAGGGACAGCTTTAACATGATCCAGAGAAAGAGATGAACTCCTGCAGGGATTGGGAACTTCTCCATTTCTCTTTCTCTAGGTTGAGCACCACCACATTTCAGGTCTTGTTTACAGTGCAGTGTTTTTGCTCGAAGACAGAGCAGCTCTTCTCAAGACAGAGCTCCCAGCTCCTGACACAGCAGACGCCTTTAATTTCAGTTCAGATTTAACGTGCCTGGGGCCATAAAGCTCTTGTTCACGTTGACTAAGTGCTTTGAATCAGGGCTTGTGAGCTCAGGCTCCAGTGCCAAAGGAACTTGTGGGGATCCTGAAAACCTTGAGGGGTAAACAGCCTGTGCTGCTCTCCTTACTCCTGTGGAGAGACTTTTCATTACCTGTGAACCTCCAATGCTTTTGCAGATTGCTCTGGTAGGAAGACACTACTGGCTGGGACTAAAGAGCACCAGCAATACCCCAAAGCTGGTATGAGCTCAGGAAAAAGTCATACGCTGCTTTGAACACAGAGAAAAATCTTGCACTCCGATTTTTATGCAAATTCATATGGGGCATGCATATATTAAGAATGAAACTGCCAATTGCTAATTTTGGGGTTTACTTCTCCACACACCAAATGAGTTCCCTGATTTCCACATATCCCATAGTGGTACGGGGCCAGGGTGTGTCTGTCATTCCAGCATAAACTTCAATTTTATGGGTTTACAAATCAGATGTTTTAAATTACAGCTGGATGAGACTGGAGACTCCTACACAAGTTGTCATGTCAAAAGTGAACCGGGGAAACATTCATACATTTTTTTTTTTTATGCTGGGTATAGCATGTGTGAAAGGGGCTGGGGAAAGTACCTCTAAGCCTTGGGGAACAGTGTGCATCCTCCTGGGAGCTGTGCTTCAAGACCTGAGTTTACCAATATCCCAAAGACCCAGAGAATCACAGCAGGTCCTGTGCATACCTCATGGTGCTGACATAAGCAATGTCCTCATTCCCAGTGTCCTGGAAGACCACCAGCACATCACTCCTCAGCTGCCATTTCAGCCCTCAGGGACTGCTGATAGCATCATTCCTGGGACAGCTTTCATGTTAGAGCTGAGGATCAGCAGTTCTAGGGCTACTTTCCAAAAGAAGACAAACCCTTTGAACTATGCGGCCAAAGACACTGCAAATATTCCTTTAGCCAGTAAATAATCTTGGGTTTTTATTATTTGCCAACCTTTGATTTATGAAAGAGACCTTTCTACGAAAACAAAGGAAGAAACCAACACACTTCTGCCAGCAGCACAAAGTGCAAGTGACTTCCACGTAACCTGCAGCAGAAAATAACACCCACCATTTTTGGGTGGTAACATTTATCCTAAAGGAATAAGGATGGTCCATTAATGATGGGATGCTGGCCATAGGCTCCCACTGTTTCTCTGCCTTAGACCTCCCGTAAGCAAAATCATGAAGGTCCAGACTTTCAAGGTGTCTAATTCCCATTGATTGTTTTCAGCAGTAATGAAGAACTATCCCAATTCTCGTGCCCCGTGCTTCAGATCACACCATGCAACACAGAGGTTGCTTCACACACATCATCACAAGGCGTGGTGAGGATAAAAATCCTGTGATCTTCAGGAGATGTTCATGTAGGTAAGAGGGAATGAGCTGGTTAAAAGGCTACAAGTGTTATAGACCACAGTTATTACAACTCCTAAAATTCTTTAATTGTAAAATTATTTATCTCATACTATAAGGAGGGGCCGATCCAGGTGAAAACTCTTTTCTATCACAAACTATTGGCTGTGCACATTGCTTTTATACTGTTTTCCTTTCTATCAGACTTCCTTTTCAAAAAGATTCATTTTCCTAATATAAAAGCTATCTGACATTAATGGTCTTGCAGAAGGATGAAGCAAGAGGACTTAATTCTGGTTGTGGACTCAAGATTGAGTCATAACTGGGTTTGACAGTGTTTTTTTAACTGTACATTTTCAAACTATTATATATTATTCTCCACTCTCTGGGTTCATAGCAACTCACAGAATTTACATACAGTTGTCCTGGTTTCTGCCACAAATGAGGAACGAAATCTGCAAAGCTCTAAAATAGGCTAGAAATAGTGGCTAATCTGAAGTTTCACAAAACTGGTAGGAAAATGCTCCATCATCCATCACTTCTGAGGTCTCAGGTTTTGCAGAATTCACCAGAGATGACTGCACTGCAGTGGTTATTAGTGGGGCTGCAGAAAGAGCTGGAAGGAAAGGCCAGAAGCTGCAGTCCCTGACAGGCCCTCCATGGCTTGTGGGAAGAAGAAAGGGAGCAGGCATTTGCTTCCTATGAAACATTATCCCATGGATGTGCAGGCTGATCCGCTGCCCATGGAAATCCAAGTTAAACTGAGTTTAACAAGAGCTGGACTTAGCTGACATTTTAGTCCCTTTGACTCAGCAAAATACTTCACCTCCATCCCCAGTCAGGATGGGACCCAATCACACACCCAACTTTCCATCTTTGACGTCAGCTGGCCATTAAAAATGGATCCTGAACGCAGAGGAACCCTGTGGCAGGGCCAATGGAAATGCTGCTGCTCCAGCACAACTGGGTGATATCAAGAAAATCGAACGTCCCCTTCCTGTAAGAGCTCTGTGGGAAACAATGTCTGTGCTGTTAAAAGTAAGCAGAGTACAGAGCCCTGGTGCCTGCTGGCTCTGTTTATTCAGGATATTTTGTTTATTGGGTACATTAGGAGTCGCTGCAGACTGCCTTTGACAAACATTTTCGGTATCAACACAATCCTGGTAACACTAAGCAGTTCAGATTTGTAGCCTTTGAAACTCCTTTTCTAGACAACATTCATCTTCCTAATTAATAATTAATCGCACTGTGTTTTAAAGAGATTATCAGGTGTGATAGCAGAGTGTGCCTAAGGCAGTGACTTCATTATCCCTACGGAAGGAGTTTACTTTGTAGTTCTCCTGCCTGTCGAAGGGGTAGGTGCCAAAGGGGTCTCTCTTAGGTTAGAATGTCAAAGAGCAACGATTTAGGGCAGGAAACAATTGGGCTATTATTTTTCTTCTTTTTTTTTTTTTTCCTTTTCCTTCTTAAGGAGCTTTTAAATCATAAATCTTCAGGTGCTTGTTGTGTAATTTAAGACTCAAGTCGAGTTTTCCTACAGAAAGGCCCAATTCTGTGCAGGTCCAGGTTACCATTCTGGGCAGGAGCAGGTTACCATGGCAGGAAGAGTTTACAAACACTGTTCCACCTACAGGCTTTGAACTGCATCTGTGCAGAGACGCTCCAGAGCGTGCCAAGAGTGTCAGCGGGGCTGGAAACACTGATTTCACCTACAGGACACTATCTCAAGTACACTCTCGTCAAGAACTCACAGCGGATCCTGCCCAGACCGGAGCCAGTTTGTGGCCCTGACTTGAAATGTCAACAGCAGCATGGAAGGAACAGCCCCCCCCAAGGACTGCTGGGCTGTTTCCAACATGATCAGCCAAGGATAGTGCTGGAAAAATAATCTTTACCAATTAATTTCACTCATTTCTGTCAATGAGGCAGCTCTATGCATTAATTCTGAAAGGCCTTCTGCACTATCAGTGGGGGTTTGTTTCTCTTATTTGTCAGTTTTGCTGTTCCCATTGCCTGGTTTCAGTAGTGACAGATATTTATGCCTTTTCCCATTACACTTTTGCTCACCTTTATCAAGTGTCATTAGGGTTGTTCCCACTGATGGGGAAATGGGGAGGCCAATGTTCTGCCTGCAGACTGGACAGGTGAGACTGAAAATCAGACGCCCTGACCATGCCTTCTCTCTGACCAGCAGGATAATAAGGATGAACACAAATCCCCAGATTTTCTGAAGTGTTTTTCACAAAGGAGTTGCAGAGGAGGGTGCAACAACCCCCTGTAACTTCCCACTAATCTGCAACTAAGTATGCTGTTTTTTAAAGCTAAAAACAAAAATCTAATGCCAAACTCCTTGCTACCATGGGTCCATTTCTCCTTGAATTGTCTCCTGTGAATTATCTTCTATTTTTAGGTCTTTTATTTTTAGGCTGCTGCATGCGATTGCTGGGCAGCTCGACCAGCTATTAATCGGAAATGTTTTACTTCTCATGCAGATTTATTCCTATGCTTTCTGCACCACTTAAACCAACCTGTCCTGGGAGCAGATGACAGGCTGCACGTTTAAAGGGCAGCTCCACGCTGTGCTCCTGGGGTGCAGCGTGGCCCTGTTAGAAACCTTTTGCCGCCCTCTCCTCCTCCACCTGCGCACGTCCGTGTCCGCGCACACATTTTTCTTAAACCATGTCAAACTTTGCGGGTTTTAGGGCCACATGGCAGCGGCTCAGCACGCTCTGAGCGCGCAGCTGAGGTGCAGAGAGCCCCTGAGCACAGCGGGTGAGTCCCGTGACGGGGTCGGAGCGCCGGACACGGCGCTCGCTCGTGACCGAGCGATGCCAGCGATGTGACAGGGGAGGGGTGGCAGCTGGAAATCCCGGCAGGCTGCAGGTCCCCGCGTCCTTGGCAGCTGCCCTGCGGACTTGGAGGTGCTGTGCCACCCAGCCAAGCTGGGAGCTGAACTTCAGAGAGTGGTACATGATCATAACCGCTATTTTTAATGCTGCTGTCGCTACCTTTCCCAGTAACCTAGACAACAGCAAAAATCTCTTTTCTTTCCAGTTTCAGAGCACTACCACACTGGTTTGAACTACTGCTTGAGCTGGAGTCAGTGGCAAAGCACGGGTCGGGAATAAAACCAGCCCCTGCTCAACTGGCATTTCATTTAAAGGGACTTTTAACTCCACAAAGCTCACATGCCTTTGCATCCACCACTTTAAAATGCTGGCTAAAAATATTTGCGTTATCTGAAGTCCGATGAATAAATCCTCCCCGCTGCTGGGTACACAGTGTGGCAGTGCACGCCACAACTGCAAATTTATTTGTTAGAAACCGTACATCTGTTATGATTTACGCTTGCCAAAACATAATTCTTTATGGCAACAATTGTTTCATGGTGCTTAAAGTTTTTCACCTCCGTGCCAGGAATCTCATATGGGATAATTCCATGACCTTGGAATCCAGCAGATACATTCCACATCTGTCTGGTCTGGGAAAGCCCGAGTTTGTTGTGTGAAAACCATAGTGGGAAAGTAAAACCTGGAAATATCTGAAAATACAGAAACTGCAGGGCTGCTTCTTTTTTTATTTATTTTTTTTTTAAATTACCAGTTTCAAGTGCAGTAAATCAGTCTCACAGAAGTCGTTACTTTGCTTTTGTAAGCAGACATCCCCTTCTGATCCTATCTTCACATTAAGGAATATGGTATAAACATGACAATAATTCTATCTCTGGGAAAAAAAGCCCACAGCCTTTAAATATTAAAACTAAATCTTGTTGAAAGCTGCTTGATATTTAAACAGAAAAGAACCCAAACTACTGCAAGTAAACATCTTACTGGTGCCTGTGAAGATTTAGGGTGGCAGAAAAACTTTAGCTGGAATCTCAGGATATACATTTTTTGACATTAGACTTTTTAGCAAAAAATGAACCATGAACACCTTTGTGAGCAGTGAACTTAAAAAGCTCTGGTTTCCTGTGATTCTTCCACATTTTCTGTTATTCTAATAATTTGGCTGAGCTCCTGCTGCAGCCTCACTCTCCAAGAGGCACTGTAGCATTTCCATGCACACAGCCTGCACCTCAAATAACCTGCACCCCAGATAAACTGTGCAACACTGGAGGTAGAAAAGTAGACAGAAATCCCTGACAAAAAGGTTACAGTAAGAAATACAAGGAAAAGGTGAATGTGATTGCTTGATAGAAGGGGGACACTAAATATTCTTGTCCATGCTAACTAGGATGATATCCCTGGTTTAAGGCAGGAATTGCTGTTCTGGTCATCACTGGGGCTATCAGTCTCCCTTCCAAAGGTTTTGGTGGTTTCTCTTCAGTCTGCAAATCCTGAAGGTGCCAATCCACTCACAGGCTGTGTCCTTGGGCAGGACCAATGTCCTCACGATGTCCCAAAGGGATGGCACAGAGCAAGGCAGCAGGGCAGGCTAACCAGAAATGAATGACTAATTTATGAAGTCCTGGGTGTCTTAGAGAAGCTTTTATGCCAGGAGTCACCAGATTCCACTTGGAGGCAGTATCTGGGATGCACCAAAGCTTTATGAAGTGATAACTGATTCATCCAAGGCACCATATGAATGGTCGTGGTTTATGATAAATCATAGAATGGTCTGGGTTGGAAGTGACCTTAAAGATCATCTCATTCCACCCTCTGCCACGGGCAGGGACACCATCCAATAGTTCAGGTTGTTCCAAGCCCCATCCAACCTGGCCTTGGACACTTCCAGGGGTGGGGCAGCCACAGCTTCTCTGGGCGACCTGTGCCAGGGCCTCTCCACCCTCACAGGGAAGAATTTCTTCCTGATATCTAATCTAAGCCTACTCTCTTTCATTTTGAAGCCAATCCCCCTTGCCCTGTTACTCCAGGCTCTTGCAAATATTCTCTCCATCTTTCTTGCAGGCTCCCTTCAGGCACTGGAAGGCCACAGTGAGGTTACCCTGGAGCCTCCTCTTCTCCAGGCTGAACAATCCCAATCCTCTCAGCCTTTCCTCCCAGGAGAGGGGGTCCATCCCTCTGATCACCTCAGTGGCCTCCCCTGGGGAGGGGACCCCAGAGCTGGACACAGAGAGCAGAGCAAGGAACAGCATCACCTCCCTTGACTTGCTGCCGTGCTGCTTTTGACACAGCCCAGGACACAACTGGGGCTTTCTGGGCTGCATCGAAACGTAAAATGAGTAAATAAAAAGGTAAATGAGTACCTTGTCCAAAAATCGTGTGGCCAAGTTAGCTTTGCAGTACTGGACACGCTGTGCTCCAAAGGAGGCTGCATTTTAGTGATATATGAAATGGTTTTCTGCAAATGCAGCAGCCAAACAACTTGGCTGCATTTCTAGTGGTGTGGATTAGAAGACCACAAACATCAAAAAGCATGTGAAAGAAGCTAATGGCTTTTCAACATCTTGTGACAACAAACCAGCCAAAACTCCTTTCAGCCAGGTTGTAGAATAATGTGTTCCTGGTGACTTGCAGCAATTTTCCTACAGAAAAGTTTAACATCAAAGATGCAAGCTCCTGTAAAAATCAGGTTTAAAATATGAAGCTTAAACTATGTGAGAGCAGGCAGAAATGCTACTGCAGCACAAGAAATAGTTGATACTGGATGTTCATTCTCTAAAGTAAAACAATATAGGCAATTTCCAAAGTGAGAAACGATGTCAGGTTTGCAGTGGAAGGGTGAGGTGAGCAGATACTTTCTACAGAATGCAGTGTTAATGCTTTTCTACCCATTCAGGTCTTAACAGCTGTTTCAGCAATGGGGGGAAATAAAGGCCCTTGGTAACTCTTAAGCAAGCTGCCAGTTTTCCACGTGGGATTCGATGGCTAAGAAAATTAGATTTTCTTGGTCTCCTGCTGCTGCAAGGGATAACAGCACACTCAGTAACACTAGGAGCAATAAAAATTCTGCATTTCTGAAAAAAACTACTATTTCCTAATTTTTTCTTATATACTAAATATCTTCTTAATAAAGAAGATTCCCTATCTAATATCTAGTCTCTTTTATTCTGACACTATTGTTTTGAAGGGACACAACTCGTCACATATTTAAAGTTCCTGAATTGTTTCCCTGTGTGATAGACAGGTGCAGTTACTTGCACTGACAGTTTGGTGAGCATTGAAGAAAAACTATGTTCATAAATAAAATACATATTTCCAACACTCAAGAGGGAAGAAGGAGGGAATTTTAAGTGTCAGGTACTGATTACGAACCAAATTCTGGCTGCTTTGCATAGAGGCACCTGTCCAAAAATCCCCAGATAAAGAGCAAGCACAGCAAAGCCTGGGATGCATTCTGTGTGCACACAGCTGAATCCCACGGCCACGCAGTGACCAGCTCCTTACACCCCTCTGACCCACCTTCTCCCACAGTGAGGGGTTCCAGTTCCCTCCCAGTTCCTGTGCCACCACTGGAACTCATTGCTGGTCATGTACCACCTGGCCTGGCATGTGCACTGGAGCTGTCACCACAGCCATGTGTTGGCTATTTCTGGGCTCTGTGCTTGCACAGGAACACTCACAATCCACAAACAATCATATCCTAATGCTCTCTTGTCATTCAGTCTGAGTCTCTCTAATGCCTCTTCATAACTTGTTCTACATCACAGTGCCTTGGTACTTGTATGAGATACCAAGGATCCAAATATTTATGTCAGAGAGCGGGGGGAAAACCCCGTCAGCATCTGTTTGCAGAAGTGAGATGGTGGAACTGAAGTGTCAGATAATCTCCCAAAAAGATGTCAGCATTTTCAGCTGCCTGACAGATCTGCCTGCCTCTGTCAGAGTAAACAAGAAGATGGCTCAGCCATTTGGGCTGAGTTTAAGGCAAAACAAAGAACAAATTATCTGTTTTCTGCTCAGGTCTCCTGCCCCGGTTTACAGATGTCCATTTGTGATACCCCCTGTAAGTCCCCTTGGGAGCAACGATCAATGCACTCTGTGGCTGACCAGCCCTGCTGAAGTATTGGAAATTTGGAACTAGAAAAATCTCCTGTAGAAAACAAGCCTTCAAGCAGTGAAGACACCAGACACACCTCAAAATTCCGCTGCATTTTCAATTTACTGGAAAGATTGTCCCACTTAAGACAATTCCATGGAACTGGTCTCTGAATTCATTTGAATTTTGAGTAGGTCTCCTGGTTTAAGCGGAGTTAGATTTATGCTGAAGTAAGAGATTGAACTGAACCCAACTGTCTTTAATACACAGCCTTGATCTTTACCAGGAAATGACAGAGCTTATCAGGATGCCAATCTTACCTCTGTAATAATGAAGAAGTCATCACCGGGCTCTCCCTGCACAACAATTTTTTCTCCATCTTCAAACTGGACAGGTTCCAGTGCATCAGCCACTGTCAGCCGCTCCCATTTGTCCAGGGACTCTAAAATATTGAAGATCATAAAGCTATATTATAAAAACACTCCAACTTTGGCTGAAGATTCTTATCTAAACTGACAGCTCTGCCATGCCTGGTTCTGTTATAAAAGAAACATTTCTTTCATCCAGGCACTTTGCACGAATCTCCAGTTGGGAAACATGAATGTATTTATTCATTGTGTCTTAGCCTTCAGTAATCACCCAGATAGCAATCTTAAAAGTTGGACAGGAAAAGTTGGCTCCGGTTCCCTGCGCCTGCGATCTGATCCTGCCACGGCCTGGAGCAGCTGAGGAGCTGCCTGGAGATATGGGAGCACCGAGATTCCCTTTCCACATCCCACACCAGGTGTCAGGGCAAGTCCTACAGTCTTTTCATCAGAGCTGCTCCCCGTTCCTGGTGGGCTGTGGGGTGGGGGATGCAGAGTGTCCAACTCAAGGGTGGGTGAGGCCAGAGGCAGTGGCCAGAGCCTGGTGGCACGAGCAGCAGGAGACCAGAGGCACCCAGGTTTATGGATGTTGGAAATGGCACCTCTGCTTCATCTGCCAGCAGGGTGGCTTGCCAAGTGTTTTCCTTTCCATGCCCCCCACTTAAGGGAGACGAGTTATAAAACTTCCCAAAAATTCCCATGATTAAAAATGACCGGTCTGTTTTAGGATTAACGGAGCGAGTGCAGCCCGTGATAAGGGGTCCCCACCACCCACCTGCACCTGCCCCAAACCCCCTGGAGCACAGACATGCCCTGCACAGGGCACATCCAGGGCTGCTCAGTGTCCCACCGCCCTCCCTGCCTTGCTAAGGGACGGATTCCACCTGTCCTGCCCTCAGAGAGGAGGGTGCCACCTGTGTCTCTCTCCAACACCCATTTGCAGGAGAATTCAAGACAGCGAATTGTACTTGAACTTTTGTACTTTGATCAGATTTGACTGAAAAATTACAGGCTTTAAAGTTATTAAAAGCAACAGATAATATGATGATTTAACCTTCACTGCCTCAAAAAGCTGGGCTGAAATTCATGTCCCAGAGCTCCGCTGATTCCTACTTACTATGAATTATTGAACTAATGTAAGTCAAGATCTGGTTTCTGACACCAGGATTAGATCTGTGCCATTCCACCAGACTCTGGTTTCCCCATTTTGTTAAAAATATTGCTTACAAGTATTGTGTGAGGGTGAAAGAGTTGGTTTTCAGAAGTTAAAATGCCTTTTGGCTGAGCTCAGAAGGACGCACTGAGTCTGGTAACAAAACCAGAAGCAAAAAGCTCAAAGCACCAAAGGTAAGTTTTGAGTTGACTGAAACATCTTCACTTTTTTATGCCACTTTCTGTTGCTGTTTGGAAAATGAATTGTTTCTAACATTTTCCCCACCTAAAGCACTCTCCTGGTGTGTTTGTGACCTTTGCTGCAGAAGAACTAATGTCAAAGACCAAGCCCATATTGTCAATGCCACATTCAAAAACTGCTCTGTTGGACTAAAAATAAGCATAAAACTCTTTCATACAGACTAGAGAAGACTTTTTCTTTTTTTTTTTAAAGAACTCGATAATTAACAATGAAAAGAAAGAGTCTCTTGAAACTTCTTCTTCAGTTTGCTTTATGAAAAATTCAAAGCTAATTCTAGCTCTAGTCACGAAGTGTCTCTCTTTTGTCTAAGGGAACCGTACCACTACAAATACATTGGTTAATAATTCCTGCAAACAGAGCATTATATAGAATATTCTACAAGTTTTAGTTGCAGAGTTAAAGTATCAGAAAAATTAGGCCACGTGCAGTTTTTTTGCAGTGTCTAAATTGTACATGTCAAGTCACGGCTTTATATTTAATTAAACTCCAGAGGAAAAATTTAAAACAATCACCTCTTTCATATCTTGTTTGATACACTATAAGAAACTGCTGATAATCTAAAAGAATCCTTAGATTTAAAAAAAAAATATATGACTCTTGCAATTATATGGCTAATTACAGACACCAGACAGGTCTTGCAAAAAAAGAAATGTAGGGAGCAGGTAGAGGTTTTTCCACCAGGAAATCTTGAGTTCTGACCACATTAAGGGATGAAGAGAAGTTGACTTTTCAACAGAGTTCTCAGTCAGAGATTTCTAAAATATCTTTCTGCTTCGCAGGTGTCATCTGCTTTTTAGACATGTCAAAGAGATCCTTACACATCTCACCTAAATTTCCACGTTCCTGCAATGATGTGTTATTTTGTTCACTGCTTTTCTGTACTTAAAAAAGGTTCAAATCTTAAAGTCCTTCCTCTTCTTTTTTACTGAGATTCAAAAGCCACACTACAAATTAGGCTCTAATTACACTGCAAACCGCATGTTTAAGGAAGCACATCTCTGAATAACCTTTCTACTCTGAAATTGTTTTGAGATGTCTCATTGTTGTAATTGCTCCTCATTACTGCAGGTGCACAGATCCTTTTTTTCTTTAAATACTCATTGTAATTTGGTATAATTTGTGCTCTCAATTTAGGAAGATTTAAATTAAGCATAAAAGAAGGTTTTTAAATGATGAAAACTTCATTAATAAGTGAGCAACGTACTTGGCCTTCCTTTAAGCATACATATATAAATGAAAATCTCACGGATAGCACCTGTCAGAAGTTCAAGTATACTCTCACTGAGACACTCTCATATTTCAGGCACCTCAGCTTGAGTGATAAGTGAATATCATAAACAAAAAAAAAAAAAAACAGAAAAATTTCAAGTAGAAATATAAATACTTTCATTATATAGCAAATGAATCCTGAACTGTTTTTTTCCAAACAGCTCCAGCACAAACATGATGTTTCTCCTACAGAATCAACAACTCATTGTACTGTCTAACACTGTCTTCCTTATTAGAGGCTTTTGTTCTCCTAATGGTGATTGATTGGTCAGGCATTATGGGTTTGTTGTTTTTCCTACTGAAGGCCATCAAGAACATGTCCAAATTTCGTGGCTATCACATTAATCAAAGGGAAACAAAATCCAAGGACAAGAAGCTAAACAGATGTTTTAAGAATGTGAGACAGGGGCTGTAAAATGCAGAGAAGAAAAAAGATCAGCCTGGTTTGATTTGGAAGGTTGGTTTTGTTTAGTGCACACAAACACTGTATTCTTGCAGGAAAAAGCTTCTCACCTGCCCCCTGGGAGGATGCAACTGCACTTTATGACAAATTCATATCTCTGCACTGCTTTCTGCTCTATCCACATGATCTTTGCTCAGCAGCAGCTACTGGAAGTGCCAGTGCGTGCCTGCTCCACCTTTAATGCGTGCTCCAAACACGTGGGCAGTGCACAGGAAAGAAGGAGAAAAACAAGAAGGGCCCTTTACACTTCCATTCCTTCAGCAACAACGCAGTGTGAGCCCTTCTGTCTGAGCCCCACTGCTTTCACCGTGCCTGCAAAGACCAAAATTCGCCCTGCCAACGCGAGTAACAGAGGAACCAACAGCCAAAAGTTCCAAAGGGCAACTGACCCAAAATGGAGACCTTGCTCAGGAATTCTTCGTACATCTTCCGCTTCCTCAGAGTGCTGCCCTGTTATTACAGGAGAGAGAAAAAGGAGGCAGAACATTACACAAAGTATTTTTGTGATTTCTTCCTGCAGCTGCTCTTTTTTTTTCCCCCCTCCCCTTCCAAATCTTAGGCATAGCCAGTGTAAACAGCCTCAGGCAAACGTTTCCCCATAAAATGTCTGGGCAAGTTGTGTTGCTGATAAGCAGAGACAGAAGGACCCAAATTCAATCCTGCTGTAATTTCACTGACTTCACTGGTGTTACTGGACCCTGCAGATGAATTGTATCCACTTACAGGCATTAATTTTAAAGCCTGAACTTCATCAATTAACTGTTCAGCTAATTCAATATATATCTTGTTGCCAGCGAGGGTCTTTGCAATTACAAAGTAGGATAAAACTTAAAATGTCCCCCTTGTGGGTCCCATCCTTTTAGGTCAAAAACTCTTGAATGCCAAATGTGTTTATCTGTAAACCTGGTTAATATTCTGTACAGTCTTGTACCTATTGTTATGCTGAGCGATCCATTCATATTATTATTTTAACAAGATTTAAGCATTTGGGGGCAGACAATCCATCAATGTTCGTGCAGCCATCAGCACAGTCATTCCCACCCTACTAAGATTTTGTTGTGTGATAAATTTCCAAGACACCTTCTCCTTACACAGTGTTTGATCAGCAAGACAAAAACCACAAGCTGCTGTTGCAGCACGCATTTTTGAAGGTGATTCATGTAGGAATAATTATGATGAAATTTTACCAACACAAAAATAATGAATGCATCCTTAATTCCCTCTGTTGTGACACAAAAGACTCGTAAAGAAGTTCTTCCCAGGTACCAGAGAGGAACTCCAGGGCCTGCCTTGGTCCTGTGCAGTTTGTTCCACACTGGTGACACCCCAAATCACTTCTGCCTGGGCAGATTTCCTGGGGATGTCAAAGGCTGCCTGGTGCCTCCTACTCAGATCTACAAGGCACAAGGCAAGGATGATACACTGATCTTCTCAAGAAAAGGAAAACAAAGATGCCATTTATTCACAGACTGGGCAGAGAGGATGGAAGCAAATGTCAGTGTCTGCCACAGAAAAAGCCACTCCTCTATTCCTCCTCCTCCAAGTGACCACCTGTAAGTGTTGGAAAAGGGGGGATGGAGAAGGGAAAAGGAGAAGAAACACTTTGCCCTCCAGTGTGAAAGTTTTAGGTATGAAAATGGGAATGGCTGGTGTATTCAAGGGTGGTGATATAACTAAGAATTAAATATCATCCCTCTTCCTACATGTGCTACGCAGGTGGGGCTGCAACGACCCCCAAAGCACCACGAATCCTTCCAGCAGCATCAACAGGCTTTGGCTCCAGCTCGGGCCCACAGCACCAGCTGGAGCTGCCAGGTGCTGTCCTCTGGGGACAGCTCCCGTTTGTGCCCCTGTCCTGGGGCCACCCCTGCTGCCAAGCAGCCACAGCACCAGCAGGAGCTGCCACTCTTCCCAGGTAGCTCAGGACCAGCAGCAGCTCCCGAGGTCTCCCCCTGCGCACCCCGGCCATAACTCGGAGCTGGTGATGACAGTTCTCCTCAGCGATAGCATCGCTAACCCTCCTCTGACCTCTCTGTCTGACAAACTTGGTTCTCAACCTCGGGGGGCCCCGGCAGCATTTGAAGTGCCAGAAAGAAAAAAAGGAGAGAACTTCAAACGCAGGAGGCTCTGCAAGCCACGCCAGCTCCTGACAGCTCGCGGGGAGACAAAGAATGGAAAACTGGACACTGCGCAGTTGTTGCTTTCCTCCCTGCAATCGAGTGGGAACGAGAGCAGCAAAATTGACAGCTGTGGAAAACCAGATTGGTGGTTTAGTTTGATGGGCTGGGACACCCAGGGACAGATGTGGAAAATGCTTTCTAAATGACTTGCGGACGCAGATGAATTTTAAGAAGCAGTAATCAGCAGCCATAAGTGATGCCTGACCACAGCTTTGGGTATTTAGAGATGCAGACAAGACCCAGGAAGGTGGGAACTGCAGCCATCCCACCTGGCCCGGAGAGGAAGAGCCCACCACTTCCGACAGGAAAGCAGGTGTGTTATGCCTTAGCTAAACTAAGCCAGGGCAGCAGAATGGAATCCACAGTGAAGACAAGTGCAAAAAGCAATACTGAAGTGGAAATAATCAATTAAATGTGCTGTTACAGTTTTTTTGTGTTGTCATAGTTCCCAGAACCCCTCTTAATGCATAGCTACACTGACTTAAATGTCCCCTGCCTCAGGATGATCCCACAGAGCTAAGGGAGAACGTAGGCCCAGGGCAGAACTCGTGACTGGGGCTTGGGGCTGCTGTTTCCCAGCACATGCACTGAAGCCCAAGGTGACCCAGCTGATGGCTCCTGACTCATCCTGCAGGATGGCTCCATCCATCCCTCCTTCCCTCTCTCCCAGAGGAGACAAACAGCAGCCTCTGGGGTGGCAGGAGCCACCCGACAGCAGAGCCTCACCTCAGGTGCCCAGGCAGGCACAGAAGCTTTCTCTGCTCTTTCAGAGCATCCGAGGCTGGATCCCGGTTGGCACAACCAGATCCCAGTTTCAATTCCAGGTAGGAAAAGCTTGGCTCACCCTTATGCACGTTGGTTTTACTGGAGTGTGTTTTCCTGCTCAAGCTTTCACGAGCAGAGTGAGGGGAAGGATTTCGAGAGATCAGTAATGTAGTGCAAGCTAAAAACAACCCAGAAGTGGAATTACAACCAGCCAACCATGTGCTTATCTCCATTGGTATTAACCTTCTTTTCTCCCATGAAACAGAGAGAGAACATAGAATCTTAGAATGGTAGAGTGGCTTGGGTTGGAAGGGACCTTAAAGATCACTTGGTTCCTTCCCTCCTTCTTTGTCCAGCCTGACATCCCCTCCCGTAGGCTTAATGTCACCTCTGACTTCTGATGTCCTTTTTTTTAATATTTGTTTTATTTAGCTGCTTTGCCCAAATTGCTGAGGCCAGGGGTATGAACACCATCCCAATCTCCTCTCCTACCCTTCAGGTACCTTCTGCAGAAGTGCCAACCTGTGCATCCCCTGGCACAGCAGCTAAGTCTGTCCTCACGCAAATATTTTCAGGGATCTTCTAGAAGCAGCAGCAAATAAGACAGTACCAACATTTACAGACTATGAGATGCTGTGAAAGCTTACCAGAGCAGAAAAATAACAAGAAAGGATCTGGAGACATTAGAAATGGGACTAGAAAAATAATAGAATGAGCATCCATTTGGAAAATACAACTAATAATAATAAAAAAAAAAATCCAAAGCAGAGATGTTTGACAAACAGAAGACCTGCAAGCTGTAAAGCTGAAAGAGATTCACAGACAGGAGGTGAGACCTGCATCAGACTGCAACAAGAACACAGCCAAGGCTATTTTGGTCTGCACAGGCAAAGATATCATCCAGGAATGAAGTTTAGAGGCTCCATCTCCGTGGCTCAGATGTGACGGCGCCTGGTGTGCTACATTCTGTCTCAGTACCTCTTCTCCAGAATGTGCTCCCAAATCCAACAGAGCTTGAAGAAATGCTAAAGCACTCGGGGACAGCTGATAAGGAAGGAGCAAAACAAATCCAGCCTGTATTTGTTGGCTCAGCACTGGGATCATAGGTATGTCATCCTCATAGCTAGCACGTACTGTGGCAGGGGTTTTAAGTAGACAGTGATAATTATCTACAGATATATGACAGAAAGAGAGGGCAATTCAGTACAGCATAACTTGACATAACTCAAAGTAATAGGAGAAGATCAAGAAAATCTAATTTAAGATCAATATCAAAAAAGTTTTCCAATGAAGGAATTATTCTCTTGCAGAAAAGTTTCCCAAGGGGAAGCAGTAGAAATCTTACAGCTTAAGCCAGATAAAAACTATAGTAAATGTACATGAATAATTCTGCACTGGCAAGGTTCTTGATGGCATGTTTTAAAAAGTCTTTATTAATTCTGCTTTTTTCTAACCTATTAATATCTTATTTCAATAGTCGCTGCCTCTCCCTCTCCCCCCTCTCCTTTGTTCACTTTCTCCCTGGTTCTGAGCTGTCAGGCACAAGCTCATCTCCTTAAAGGCAGTGGCTCCCATTAACTACAAAGCCTCGTTAATATTCTAAGCTGCAGTGCTCCTCCCTGAGACAGTCCCAAGGAGAAACAAGATCACTCTCGTTCATCAAATCCACACAGAAAAGGCCTCAAAGCCATTTTAGGACCACTTAACATAGCAAGTCCTAGGCTTAGCTTAAGCATGACACAGGCTGGGGAAAAAGAATGCCCCAGAGATTGTAACACGTCCTGTTGAGTTCCTACTCAGCATCCATTTCATCTCATTTCCAACTGCCCTTTCCCTGTTTCCTTCCACTTTTTCTTCCCACTCCTCCAGTCCAATCTTCCTTTGTCCCTCCAGCCTTTGGGTCTTGTTTCCAATTCATTTTTTCAGGTGGAGTTGATTGAGGCAAAGCATGACTCGAGTTTCAAGGAAAGAGTTATCCTGGCAGGAGGGGCCGGAATGGACCTCAGGACTGCACAGCCCCATTTAATCCCTGATTAACCTGATCCTGAATGATGCTTTGGGTGCTCATTCCTGCTGGAGCAGGAAAGGAAGAGCCCCTGTGCATTCTGGCCATGAACACCAAGCAGCCCACACGGTCCTGGTGCTCTATCGCACGGATGTCAGGTGGATTGCAGCCTTTGGAGTTGCTTTATGCTTTGGCCACCACACAACCTACATTTTATGGCAACCCCAAATCCTTCTGACTTTATTTTATCTCAGCAGGAAAAAAAAAAAAAAAGCACTTGTTAAAGAATTTGTTCTCAGGTTCAAAGCTGTGAAAAGACAGTAGGGGAAACCCAAACCAGCATAAATAAAATGAAGTATAACATTAGGAACTAACCTTGATTTGTCACAATTTACAAACCAGCGTTATAACTCACTTTCTGTGAGCAGTTTTCCAAATAGGCCAAATGTGTTGAATCCCACACAACTCCACTCTCAGAGCCAGGTATCTTGGACCATGGAAACCAGGGGGTAGTTAAATCACCCTGGATCAAGTCTTCTTAAAGAAGAAATTGCAAGAAATTAATACTTCAAATTTTCTCAGTCTGGGAACTGAATCGTCTAGGGGATCAATCTGATGTTGGGATACAGACATTTGCTTCTCTGGTATTTGTGGTATTTGCTATATTTAGAATGCAAATATTGTACTACCCTGGGATGTTCCCCACTCCGTGATGCTCTCGAATCCAAATTGCAAAGAAGAGAGCAGCAACTGAATTCCATGAGAAGCCTATGGCAAAAAAAAAAATATCCCTTGCTCTATCCCAGAAGAATGTAAGTAAATAAATGTTGAATATATACCAAGTGTGTGTGTCTGTGCCCGTGTGCACACACACAGAGAACATACACATAAAAGAATTTGCAACAGAATGAAAAGTATGTAACTCAGCAGAGATGATTCTATGAAATAAATGGAGCACACAGATGGGAAGATAATTTGTGAGTGTACCACAGAGGGAACATGTTGAAGTGGTTTTTTGTACCCCACCTAGTACCATGAATTTCATGGCGTTACACTTTGTCAAGGACTGCAGCGAAAGCCAAGCAATTTCACTGCACGTTCTGACAAAAAGATCTATCCCAACATTTACAATCATCACAGCTGCTAAAACAAACTTGAATGTGACCTTCAAGCCATCAGGGTACCGAAGCTGAGACAATGAAATATAAAGAAATATATCTGTTTCAACAAACTTCCTTTGGGACAGGCTAAATAATAAATGGATGACAACTGCAACTAAAAGCCAGCGGGAACTCTCTGCATCAGGCTTTGTCCATCCATGAAAAGGAAACCCCAAACGCCAAACCTCCTGAGATACATTTTATTCATGCCATAAATCAGTCAGGATCAATGAGACACATAAGTGGGGAAAGTGGCACTAAGCACAAATAAAAACTAGGAATTATTAAATGCAAAGCAAAGGACCAAAATAGCACCTGCAAGGAGAAATGAGGTGGAGAGTCAAGTGTCTCAGGACAGGAGAAAATCTTCTTGGCAAGTGTGGATCTGAAGGCATGGTTTGCAAATAAATATTTACAACTGGAATAAAATTTCAACACTTGACTGAGAAAACACGGGGCTGGTCATGGCAGGGAAGGAATGCAGACGAGAGAAGTAACTATCTGGGGTAATGCAGGGGCTTTATCTGACTATAGCAAAAATCTTTGGGAGAAAAAGGTCATTTATTCCTTTGGCAAAAGGATTTACAACCAGAAAATACGAAAAAGGAAACCTGCTTGCTCCCGAGTTTAAAAACCATCTTAAATCATACATTTCAAAAGGTACCCTAAGCATTGCTACTCTTTATTTAAAGGCAGAAGCATTTCTACGTTCAAAATACCCAGTTGGAGGCTAAATGGCAGGGCACCACTTCTGGGAGTAGAAAGGCAGCTACTGCCACACTTGAAGTGAGCACAGCAAAAGCAGCCCCATAATGGTGGAGTCAGCTCCAGGTATGAAATGCAGCCACTGAGACACGATGTAATTAATTCTTAGGCTTGAGGAAATGTGCAGGGAGCCACTGTAACCTGCCCTCACACGACTGCACAAAGACAGGTGTCTCATTTCACCTACAGCAACGAAATTATCCGCCCTGCACCTACAAGTAAATGGAAAGACAGGATTCATTCCGGGTGGATGGGTAACTTGCATTCACCATGGACTGCATTGAAAATTGGACGTTTTCTCTACCTGCAGCAGTTAATTCACCATGAAATATTTCCTTTCTGAGTGCTGGGAATACTACAATAATGCTGTCTGGGTATCTAACACGATGCAACAGAGCACCAATTTTTAGTAGCCCCATCTGTGAAAAAAACCACAAGAAGCAGGAGAGGGAGAGAAAACATATCCATGTTAATCAAAAGGTCTCACTGACTGCAGAAACTGAGCTTGCTTAGTAAGGTGGAGCATTCACTGGTCCAGACAACATGTAAATTAATTTGAAAAGCACCTAGCACTACACTAGAATCAAACAGAAGCACAACCATAATATCCAGGTTGTATGTATGACCAAAGCTAGCAATAAAAACACAGTCTTTTCCACTTGGGACTTTAAATCCTTTTAGCAGAATCCTGTCTCTGCATCAAATATTCATCTTCTGAAGTGTGCTATGGACACATGGCCAAACCTGACAGCTCATGGGGCTGGCTGATTTTAGGTACCTCTAGTTCCATCAGCACCAACACTGAAATCACCTCCAGGATGCAAAGCCTGTGAACCTGTCCCTTCAAGTGCTCACCACCAAATTACAGGCAGCTGCAGAAAGCTGTGCCTAAAGAGCCAAAGAATATGTGCCTTGTCCTGATGTTTATTTCTCTCCTACATTCCTTCTCTTTTGTATTTTGGGTTCTTCCCTGTAGCTTGCAGGTTCATCACACCAGTTATCCCAGACACCCCTCCCTGCATCCTTGTAGGGCATGGGACAAGTTGGGTGTGCCTCTTGCACCTCTTAGAAATTCTCCTTCTCCGTATTTCAGAAATACCTCTGCCTGCTCACCTGCACTGGGAACCTTTCAGAACTATTCATCCTGCTTCCCCACAAGAGGGAAGACAAAACACTTCTCATAATTATTCCTCTATTTTGTCCCGGAGCCATCAGGCTGAATATTTTGGGATAGAGTAAATTTCCATCAGCTGTACTCTCCTAAATGTCAGTGTGATGACAAATAGGGACTGGACACCAGCAATGCTCGTACAGACACCCAACAGTCATCACACAGGGTAAACAAAGAACACTTTTACACTGTGCTACTTAAGAATTAATCATTTAAGGGTAAAATCTACTCAGTGGCTTTGCTAGTTTTTCTGTTTTCTGTGACACCCACTGGAAATACAGATGATCTCAAAATGGTTAGTCTGAGAGCACAGTGTCATTTCCTTCAGATCAGAATGGAACAATGCAGCTTTTAGAGACAAGTCCTATTCAGAAATAAGCTTTACACAGAGTAATGTCTGTTAATTATCAAAAAGAAAGGAATATTTTGTGGAGAGCGAGATATGCACATGGACCTTGGAAACAAACTCATAAAAAAAGCTATGACTTTGCTGAGGTTAATTATCTGTCAAAGCTTCCATTATAAACCCACCACTGAAGAACCAACAGCAAATCCATAAGCTAGCCCACGCCCCAGGTGCCACAAAGGGCTGTCGAGCTTTGCTGCAGGGATGAGGGAGTTTGAAAGGAGCAGAGCAATGAATCATTAGCAGCTACAACCCCACGATCCGTGTGCCAGGGTGCTGGCTAACAAAGATGGAGGGCACAGTCCAAGCAAGGCTTTTTATTATTTTAGTGGAGCTGGATTTACTTTCTATCACCTGCCTTGAGGAATGTAACACAAGATCAGACAAAGACTCCACAGGCAAGGGGTGCTGCTGAGAGATTATTTCCAGGCTCACGATAAGGAGAGGATTTGCATAGCTTTGGTGGGTAACGGAGGCCTCCTGAGGTTTTCATTCACAGAACAGTTATGCATAATGTTTCTCAATTGCATTTCTGACTCAGCGCCTTTCTGCTGAATCCTGTCCCCTTTTCTTTCAGCTCAGTTCATTCAGTCACTCGGAGATTTTGTCATGTCCTCTCTGTTTCACGTGGAAGCACCGGAGTACTCCGAACACAGAACTGCGAAAGAAAGTAAGAAACACCAGCTCCACAGAGAAGCCCTTGCCCATGAACTCACCATTAAGATGCGTCTGTAGCTGTCTCTGTCGATGCCCCAGAGCTTCAGGTCTGTCTTGGCCTTGACGGTGGCAGCCCGGGGGGTTCCGTAGATCAGCGCCAGCTCCCCGAAGCTGCCTCCTTCTCCAATGCTGGTCACCCACTCCCCGTTGACATAAACCTACCACGGCACGGGACAAAAGGAGAAAAAGCAGTTTGGGGACTTAGCTGGAGTTCTCCTCCCATGCCAGTCACCTAAAGGGCTGTTAGCAATTTCCTTTCTAATTGTCAGTGTTGGGGACACAGGAGGAAAACAAGAGCGCGACACCTCCGACAGTTGGTCCCCAAAGAGGGGAGCAACCTGCTCTGCGGACAGAATTGCAAGTTGTCTTGCTTCAGTACAATGACTTTATTTACTCTCCGGGTTTTCTGCCCCCGTGGTTAGCTGGCATCATGTTTTCCCCCTTGTGTTCAAGGCTCAGGCAGTCAACAAGCAGAACTGTCACAACTTTGGCTTTTTATTAACGCTGCCAGACTTGGAAGGAAGGAGATTTGCTGATACGTGTAATGAGGATTGCTGAAATGTGCCATGGCCATGAAATGAAAAATGGTCAAAACAAGGAAATATCTTTTGAAAAGGAACACTTTTTTTTTCCTTCCCTAAGCCTGGAGCCTCCAAAACCCATTTAAATTTAACTATACGGGTCTTCTCCCTCAGTGAAGATGACTAAGGACTTGAGAAGCTCTGTGCAGAATTACCCTTTGTCTTTAACACCAGCTCTAGAGAACTCAGCAGGCAGTGTTTGACCCACAGCCTATTAAGGAACTGTATCTTTTTGGAACGTGATGTGGATTGATACCACTATTGCCACACTTTTCCTGGATGATTTTTAAATCAAGAAGAATTCATACACTTGATGCTAGGTGAAACCTTCCCTGGAGGAAGGGGACTGGAGCAGGTGGTTTCTGCTGGGCAGCATTTTCCCCACTATTTATTCACGGGCAGTGCAGCTCCTGAGCCATAACAGTGCACGCAAAGGCTGCTGTGGACTGAGCATTCTGCAGCTTGCTATAAACTACACAATAAACCATTTTAATTCAGTTACTGTGCCCGTGAGTTTGGAGGGCAGGAAAGGCTGGGTGCCTTTACCCAGGGCAGAATATATCCCAACCTGTTACGGACCAGTAACAGCAGAAATCAACCAGTGCTAATTTCATTTGCTTGGAAGTTCTGTGAAGAAAAATAATTTGAAAAAAATAGGCAGGTATTCTCATCTTAAGCTGAAAAGTATTGCAAAGGCAAAGACCATAACCTGACACCAATTAGTGAGTAATAAACTAGCAGTTTTTAAAAAATGCATGAATTAGAGCTGTGCTCAAGCTGGGCATGAGAAAAGATGGTGACCAAAATAAATGAACTGGGGTCAAAACTCAACAACCTGCTGGCATTACCTTTAATTCTATCTTCATTTTATGATGAAAGGGCTTATTACAAAATACAGCTGGAATCAATCCCAATTTATCTTCACAATATTCAATTAAGATTTGCTCCAGCTCCTACTGAGGTCAGTGAAATGCTGGTTCAGTAGGAGATGGATGAGGCCACGGAGCAGTTCAGCTGATCAAGAGACCTCTTGGGTATCAGCTGAAAAGGAGCAGCTGAACTCCAGGCCATGTGGTGGCTCCTGGTGCTCCTGGAACATCTGAGGATCAAGGGGCTTAAAAATAAAGGGTAAAAATAATCCCACACAGGCAGGTGGTTGCAGACTGCCAGGAAAAAGCTCGAGCCACAAAAGCTATAGCTTCATTTCATCACCATGACAGAATGAATGTCACCCAGGAGAATATCACACAAGAGAACAGCAACAGCCTTCCCTTTCAAACTTTCACACTCACCGCAGAAAGAAAATCTCACAGAACATTGAATCTACTTTTGATTCTCCTCATGATGAAAAAAATGAAAGCAAAAAAAGAAGTTTTAAAAAAGCCAGGCAAACCCAAGTAGTTTCCTGGTGAAACAAGCGGGTAATTCTGTGGCTTCTTTTATTTTTTTTTTTTTTTTGTGAAACAAGCAGGAGAAACGGATGAATAAAATGAGGATTCTGAAAGGCTTGTAGCATAGTGAGAATGTA
The DNA here is from genome assembly GCA_013397975.1 of Machaerirhynchus nigripectus. Taxonomy (NCBI): domain Eukaryota; kingdom Metazoa; phylum Chordata; class Aves; order Passeriformes; family Dicruridae; genus Machaerirhynchus; species Machaerirhynchus nigripectus. The sequence continues at coordinate 2,329,912 of VZRQ01006475.1, read as the reverse complement.
TGAACAGTTCTAAACTCCATTAGCTCATTGCAAAATTGCCCAGATGCATATTTGACTGTAGGGATACCCTCCTTCTGTGGGAATTTCACCGGATGGAGCCACAGGGTTTGCTACGCTGCAGCAATTCCTGTGTCCTCAGTAAAGAGTCTCAGGGATGGTGGGGAAAATCTAATCACTCCAATGAGTCTTGGGCCACACCCTGAATGACAACTGAGGTGGTACCCTTGGCTCTTTCTCAGCACCCCAAAAATACATGTGTATGTGTAGAGTACATGCTCTTCTGTTGAACAGCACAGGTTTTGCTAGTGCAGAAGGGTCTGCATTATGAGCAGGAAATAAACTTATTCCAACACATATTTTTTAAGCAACGTGGTGAGATTTCTTGTTAAAGCAGTGTGCAGGATGTGACTGCAGCCCAGAGAGGGGGAATTACGCTGGTAAAACTCAAGACTGAGCAAGTGAAGGATGGACATTTAATGTTGCAGTTGTTATTTAGAGAGGCTGCTCCTGAACTGCTCTAAGACTCCTTTAATTTTGCCATCTTACTTGACAAGACTGTACAAAACACGTTTGACATCTCGCCTTAAACAGTTTATGCAAATGGTCATTCCTCCACCCGAAGGGTGTCAGGTTTAAAGTGCTCTGAGGTGAAACCAAATCACTGATCTGACAGTCTTTGGGCCCAGCACCCACCTCCCCCAATAAAAATGTCATTTCGAATATCAGTTTCTGAAAGAGAAAAGAGTTTGAGAATAAGTTGTTTTCTAGAAGCAAAACCATTGGACTTCATTCTCTGCAAAGGCCTAAGTCAACACTCAACTTCTGTGTTGGTGATGAAGTTAAAGTGCATTGATGGCACACTGCAAAGCCATCCTGCCCTTTAACAGAGTTCAGCTCCTCTATAGATCCCTTTAAAATAGATTTTTGAAAAAGAAGTGGAAAGGAAAGAAGTTCTGTTTGTAAGGTGTGGGAAGCAAAGCTATTTTAGGCTCAGAACAGCTTATGAAAGTCGATTTTATATGGCAGCAGCTCAGATGATCTCCCTATTTATCCTAAAAAATGCTGGGCTGAGGTTTTGGCTCAGCCAGTTCTAGGCATTTGTGAACTCTCACCAAAGTGGTGAGTACATAAATGAATTATTCCTAATTGTCACTTGACCTGCCAGTCACAGATCCATAATAGCTGGAACCTTCTTTCATGCAGCTGAAGGGGAACAGCACAAGTGCAGGTGCCCAAATATGACCGAGCCATCAGGACCATCTGCTCTTAGATTTCTATTGTTTTCCATCATCTAATATGAGCACTGCAGTTTCTGGGGGCTTGAGAATCACACGATTTGGTTCATCTCATCTTTTTAGGAGGGAAATGGGCTGTGATATCCCTGGGCGCTCACTGTGGGAGAAGATGCAGAGTCACACAGCGTTCAGTGCCACAGGAGTGAATCTGGGCCTCCCTCATCTTCCTGTTCTTTGTCTGGAGATGCAGAAAGGAACCTTGCAGTGAGCATTTTACCTCGCAGGCAGGAAATGAACATCTATCTCTGAGCTTCACTGGAGTGAATTTATCTTTCCTTTAATTCTGTATTGCTGATCGCAAGGTAACTTCTAGTTTGGGGGGATTTTTATGCTGCCACTTTGTGATCTGTGTGGACAATCTAATTTGTTCCAGGCATGGCAATTCTTATGTCTTAAATCCCCTCCCTTGGGTTTGTTTGTAATAATTTGTGCTTTGTGTCTTGTCAGGACTTAATATTTGTTATCCAGAAAGGAAGATGAGTTTTATTTATTCTTGGAAAAATAAACAGGCCTTAGACATGGAGGGTGTTTATGTGTGGGTAGTTTTCTCAAATAAAGACAGTGCTTTAAAACCAGTTTGGATTTGAACATACGAACTTGGAGACTGCCTTAAGAATCCTTAAAAGTTCAAGCTGAAAAACTCCAAACTTTAAAACGTTCTGTTTCAAATTTCAAAAGGCAACCTTCCAAAATTAGAAAAATCATTGATGATGGAAGAATTCAAACCAGAAGCAAGCTATGGAATCTAACCAATAAATATAACTAGCTTTAAAATCCAACTGTATTCTCACATAAAACACTGTGTCATTTTCATCTCTGTACACACAAATTAGACAGTTTGTATATACAAATAGGAGCTTCAGTAAGATTTGATCTACAATCAAGAGATAATTTTATCCACTGTCCACAATATTCATGTATAGCTTCACATAGAGATTTATACAGTAAATACAGAAGTTTAATTTAAAATAACTGAAGAGTTTTTATTTTTATTTTCACCATACTACAGCTTGGCTGCTGTTGTCTTACAAGAAGAAAACCTGAGAATGCCTGTAGAGAAAGTTGCCGTGACATTAAATAGAATGGGAAGTTTCTGGATCTAAAAAAAAAATACATCTGTTCGAAAAGGGCAGTCGATGGCGCTTTTTAAAGTAAAAAATGTGAGGTTATGAGATTAAAATAACAAACAGGAAGTCACTTTATACTTAGAAATATGGATTAGAGATTTTTGCAAGTCATATTTTAGCAGGTACTTTCAACATCTTTACTGGAAGCTGTAATTTAAGCTCTGCCAGCTCCTTTTTGGCACCCGCTCCCATTTGTCTGAGCTTCCAGTGGACAACTGACCTCTGAGACTTCAAAGCTTGTGCCATCACCTCCCTCGTGTGCACTGCACCCACCTGCAGGGATGGGCCACGGGGTAACAATTCTCCTCAGCCTTGATGTGCTAAGGAGGAAGACTGTGACTGATGATACAACAGTGCCAGCTTTGGCCAAAGCGTACCTGGTTTGTAGGATACAGGATAAGAGAGGAAAACCTCAGGTTTTCCAGAGGCCTGCCTCTTCCTCACTCTAAAATCCTTCTTTTACACATGAAATTTGTGCCCTTCCCTCGCCCCACAGAAGAAAATGTACAGATGTTTTATTCTGTGCTAACGGGGCTCATGCATACCCCGAGAAAATGTAAGAGTTGAGAATGAAGTGTTATTATATTAAAAAAAAAATTTCATGGTGCTTCTAATTTGACTCAGATTATTTTGTAAGGGAAAATATTAGAAAGTTCTTACTTAGTCTTTGGGGTGCCTGTGCCAAAACTCGAACAAAAATTACTTTTAAACGCCGCAGTTTTTTAAATTCAAAACACCACACACTGAATTTGTTATTCTCACTTTGTTGGTGGTTTCTGTTTGGTTTTGGTTGCTTGGTTGATAGATTTTATTGGGGTTTTTTTTCGGTTTTGTCATGACTTTCTTCCATGGGTAGGGATTTTATGATGACATTGCGACCTCCTTTATGTGTGCCTTTGCCTGTGTATGGAAAATCTGGTCATGATGCTCCCAGAGTAAACTGCTCCTTGAATCCACCACTCCTGCTATTCCTGACACTTCCAAGCAGATCAGGGAATGGCAGCAGAGACCCTGGCCAGGGGTTAAAGCCTCCATGCACATGCCAACACCAGCTGAACCCGCCAGAAAATGGCTCGAGGCTCTTAGCCTCGGGGTCAATTGTCTCCACTCCAAGTTGCTTTTTTTTTCTTGGAGAAGCATGGAAGTGTGCCAAAAAAGTATCTGGCAAGGCTTAAATGAACAGCAGCTCGCTTACTAGCGGCCTGGAGTTTCCTCAGACAACAAGGATTTTAGCAGTTCTGCCCGGAAAGTGGCAGAACTCTTCCGGGGAGCACCATGCACGGGGTGATGGGGAAAAACCGGGATCACCTCCCTGCAGCTTCCCAGCAGGGCAGTTAATGCAGGGAAGTTCCAGGGTGTAGCTCCTGCATGAGCAAACGCCTTCCACAGCACCTTGCACTGGAATTCAGGGGGTGTTTTGGCTGGAGTTTTTGGAAAAGCTTAGGAAGGAGAAAGAACCAAGCCGAGCAGATGGGCAGAGCAGTGGAAAGGTGCATCAGGAGGCGCCTCAGGGGGTGCTGAGGTGGGACAGCGTGAGAGCTGGTCATGGAAGAGTTTGGCCAGACACAGATGGTCAGAAGCTGTGCTGCCCCCTGGACAAGCACAGCCCAGATCACATTTTTAAGTCTTGTTAGGAAGTATGTGTCCCACAGGTGATGTCTGTACACGTCTCTGGTAAGTGCCAGGGTGGCATTGTGGTGGATATGTCCATTTTGATCTGTCCTAGCAGCTCAAGGCTGATTTGAGGGGACTATGGAGTGATAACGCTCATGAAATCAAAGTTGCAATCTACTCAATGAAACCATATTTTGTCACTGGTTTTTAAGAGCAATATGTGCATGTAGAATATTAACTGTTTTGCAATTAATTGCGAGGGTTTTGCAGACTGTTTTCTGGTGTCGTTCAGTCTCTCACTATCCCTGAGCCAAACACTGAAGAAAGCTTTCCTAAAGGTGTTGAGAGAGGACAAATTATTTTTAAAGAGGATTAATCTATAACTTCAACGTGTGCATTTGCGTGTTTGTGGGTCTGATTCAAAGCCAGTGAACTCATTTAGCTCCCTATCGGTCCCAAGCCAATTATTTTAAAACTAAATTTTAACACTGTTCTATAAATATTGCCCTTTTATTTTCTGGCCCTGTGGATGTGGCAGTGTTTGCTATGGTAGAGGGCTGTCTGATAGGAACAGTGAGTCAGACGGATTTCCTGAGGAGCAACTTCCAGAGGCAGAGGCAGCAAGTGAGGTTTCTCAATTCCCAACAATACCAATTAGATGGTCTCCTGACACAAACAGACCGCTAAGAAAAAGAAAAAAAAAAAACTTTCACTAAAATAACTCTGTGCCTCCTGCCTGGATTTAAAATAAATCACCTTCTTCTTTAAATATGCCAAACCAAACTCATGTGGGCATCTGAAGAGCAAAGCTGCTAATGAGCAAGCCTGTCCTACCCAGCAGCTGTGGGTACATAAGATGTGTGTAGGAACTTGCAGCAAAACTGCAAAAGGGTGAGTTTCATACGGGAGAGAAATGATAAGAGGTGAATAGTTTATGGTCGGGAAGGCAGGTTCAGAAAGAAGCTTCTTTTCAAAGACTTGCTGATTAAACCACTGCATACTCCTGTAAACATTTTGTGGTCTAACAGAGCACTTTACACTTATAATAATCCTTGCTTTATTAATATGCTGCATTGTTCTTATATTTGGACTTAATTTTAAAAGCAAATTAAGGTTTCGAAGATGAAACTCACTGCCTGAGGCTGTATCTCAAATTGGGGGAAAAAAAAACAAAACAAAAACAAACAACACATGAGCTAAGCTAACTGATTAAAGAAAATATTTTCTTTATGGTTGATCTGAACCCTCAGGTGCATTCCAGCATGGTGGCCTGCTCTGCCAAAGACTGCACACCTCCAGGTGTGGTTAGGACTCTTAAGATAATGTCATTTGCTTGGTTTTGATATCATTTTCCTGCTTGGAATGGACAAATAAGCTAGGATGTAACACATGCCAAATTTAAAGTCATGAACAAATAACACAACAAAAGCACAGTAATGAAACCAATCCTGTGAAATCTAGTTCGAGAAAGGAGACAGACCCACAGCACACGGCTGGCTCAAGCTCTCTGCCAAAGCACACAGTTTTATTCTGCAGCTTCAAAATAAATATCATACTGCAAGAGCATACTTACATCCACCTCGCCTTGGTCAATCACATAGAAGTTGTCTCCCTCATCACCTGGACACAAAATACAAAAGGTGATTGTTTCCTGAAGGCCTGCCAAGCTATTCAATAACTTCCTGTCCCTGTATTTAATCCTGTACATATTTGCACAGGTTTGTACACCAGATTACTTACAGAGAGATTAATTTTCTGAAACATCCTTGCCTATTTGCCTTCATAAATCCAAGTGTCACTATGACTCCTTGCTGTTAATACCTTTCAATTGCATTGATTTATCTCTTCTGATTGATTCAATACTTCGTTCAGGGTAAACACTCAGGAGGTTTTAATACAGCCTGAGGGTGATGAAGTCCTCCACAACGTGCTGCAGGCATGCAGGTAAGTTGCCAAGTGTGATAACTCTGATACAGCACAATGAGGTGTTGAATATTCCCAACAACCATAAAAAATATTTTCCATCTCTCGTTACTCTCAGCTTGCCTGTGCCACCCTTATGCATCCCGAGCTGGGGTTTACTTCCTGACTATCTTCAGTTAAGGAATGAACACCTTGATCTGAAGTGCTGTTTATCTGCATTTAACTGTAGCACTTGGAAACCCTGGAGGTCCACCAGAGTGGGGTCCTCTGCATGTGTAGCAAGAGACCTGCATCCATGGACTCACCATAGAGCTGCCCGCTTGGAGGCCTTTGGAGTATGGTTATTCTTTCCCTTTGGAGTATGGTTATTCTTCCCATTAAGCAAAGAGGGTGAAATCCCAGATGGAGAGATGTGAATTACAGGACCTTAGGAAAGGGGGAAAATGACAGGAAGAATTACCCTGTTGTATGACTGTTTCTCCTGCGATGTGTGTGACGGGGAACATGGCATCGAATATGTCACTGAGAAAAAAAAGAAAAACATTTATTAATAAATCAGGCCTATTTCTTATCTAGCCATTAGACCTACCTTCATTGTTTATTTAGCCTTTGTTAACAGGTTTTGCAGAAAAAAGGAAAGGAAAACATTAGCTGTAACTGGAAAGTGAACCCCTGCTCGGCAAGAAATCAAAATAACTTGTTAGGCACAAGCTGTGGTTTGAAACTAAGTGAGACCATGACTCGGTGTGTGCTATTTTGAAAGAACTCCTGAATTGTAAGGAGAAAGGCACCCCTTACAGCAGTGCACAAACTGGCCAGCCTGAGTGCTGTGTTGTCTAAGCAGAGAGATTTCAGATTCTCAGCTGTGATGGGTTTGTGGCCCAGCAGTGACTGCCAGATGCCCAAACGGGAGCTCTCCTCCTCTGAACATCTGGCCTCGCATTTACAAGCAAAACCTGTTCCACAGCGCAGAGCACATTTGGAAAGGTAGTTGGCTCTGAATTAATGTAGCATAAGAGCTGGCAGGAGATTGCACTCACAGTGCAGCAGAGGCCAAACTCTGAAAATCTCAGCGAGTTACTCGTGAGAAGGGAATCTGAGCGATGCTACAGAAGGAGGGAAGCTGCAGAGGAGCCTCGTGCTCATTAATCACGGCTGAATTACACACCTTTCCACGTCTCCAGCTCGCTGTCACATCGCCTTAAAAGGCCAGGCAGAGCAGTAGGGATGGGAACACACCCTGCACCAACACTTCGGGCAGCGTGCCCAAACCCAGTCCTTTGTTTATTGAGGGAGACAGCAGGCTCCGTGGAGCCAGGGCTTCCTTTCCCCACATCAGATTTTGGGGAACTTATTTTCAGAAGCATGAACCACATCGAGACGGGCGCTCCCCACCTCTCTTCCCCTTCCTATGCATCAGTCTCAAGGGCTAAAGGAAATAGCTCCCCGACAAAAACAAAAGGCAGCAGGAGGGGGTTGTTAACTGCTCTCTTCCCTGGTCTGGCCCAGGAATGGTCCATCCAGGGACCACTGACGACACTGGTGAGATGAAGCACTTCAGTCTGGAGTGGAGAAAGGACCTCACACACATAACAACACAAACAGGGAAGAAACCTAAAATTTTCATCAAAACAGGCAGAAGATCGGCCACCAAACCCATAAAACCATTTCAATGCCTTATATGGGAAATGCATATTGTAAAATCCCATTATTAGCTTATTTCCTGTTCAACTGTTCCAGACTTTATTCAGGCTCAGTTCTAGGAAATGTTTCACTCCTAAGTTCAAATTGCTCATGTCTTTCCTCTTCACCAGGCTGAATGTTTTTGCTCAGGATCACAGCTCTGCGTCAGCACCACTTGTAGGAGAGCTGGGAGATTTCAAACCAGGCACCTCCCTCAGCACCTGCAAGGGATGCTCAGCCCATGGCCTATATATAACAAAATGATATATTTTACTCCTGTTGTTTCATCAGGCCCACTCCATGCTATTCCTACTCACACTCAGGAAACACCTCCACCATGGACACAAAGCCTGCTCCGAGGCGTCCAGGAGAAACTTCTTCCTCACCTCATTCTGAGCAGCAATGCAAAGACCTACAATAAATTATTTTGAAAATCTGTGGACCTTATCTTAAATCCACTAAGCCTGTTTTTGTGATCTTACATAGCTTCAGCATTTCTCTACTTCAAGGGACTTCTCTGCTGGCAGAAGCCGTGTGCCTGGTGCAGACAAATCTCTGGAGCTGGTCCCTGCGCCAGTGCTCCAGCTGGAACTGGGAGCTGAGGTTCCAGTGGGATGGGGAATCTGCCACACTGGTGGGTGCTGAACTGGGACAGCCACTGACGGGCTTTGTGTCCGTGAGGGAAGTCCAGTTGTCCTTCAGCAGCTCTGGGACTGGAATTGGGTGTGACAGAGGCTCATTTGCCTCCCTCTGGTTCCCCCTTGGCTGTTCTCCCCGGGCTCTGAGAATAGGTCTGCAGCCTGCAGAACATTTACTGAGGGAAAGGAGCTCTGTGAGGCAGAGAGTCTTCAATGTGATACATCCAAAAATAGGTACAACACAGCGAATATCAATAACCAAACCAAAATGTGCTCTTTGAGCAAACTGGGAAACTTTTCCTTTTTTTTTTAACTACCCGCAGTTTTACCCTTTCATCCTTGTTTTAATCCCCTATTTTATTTATAACTTAACAATTGACTGTACAAACAGTGCCCAATAAATTATGTATAGCACTGCACCCTTCTCCAAAATGATCCACATTTTATTTCTACATCCTCTTTAGTTTTATCAAAAAAAAAAACCCTCTTTAAAACTCACAGACTAAAACTTTCAGCTGACAGTGTAATAAACCCAAAGTCTATTAGCAGCAACAGCAGATTTACCCTAATACTCTGCTGTGTAGGAGACTGTCAGTGTAAATATTCTAGCACCCCATATATGATGGGGTGAAGTCTTAATCTTATTTCAGTGAAATCTTAATCTTATTAGACCAGGACTTGAATTTTTAAGGAGACCTTAGAAGGACATGTCATCAAAAATTATTCTGAAGTACATATGAACACAGAGACATGCAAGGCACCCGAAGTTATGGTGATGTTGGTTTACGACTCTGAGGTGAAACCAGGGCATGTCTTTGATATAAATGTAAGCAAGCAATAATATCACAACTGTCACTGAAAACACATCACCGTGCTCCTTTTCTACTGGAGAATTACTGCTCTTAATTGATAAGCCATGATCTCTCAAAGTGATTAACGAGTCAAAGTGTTTCTGCTTTTGGATGCTCAATTTGAGATTCATTAAGCATCAGATCTCCAGTGATATGGATCAGCAGGCAGCCTCAAAGTTTCTCAGCCTGCAAGCCTGGCAGCCAGGAACTGGGCCTTCCAGAATGGCACCAGAGAAAACCACCCTTCTGGAAATTATCGCCTCCTAAAGCACCAAATGCTTAAGGTCCCTGTAGGAAATCTGGCTTTTGATTCAGTTCAGACTCAGCGTAGAATGGGTTTGGAAATTTTTCTTATTGCCTTTACCTTCAGTGTCTGAAATAAACACAAGAATGTCACGAGGATCAATACACCAAAATACTTCCAAAAATTTGAAATATTTGTTCCTGAACCAAAAAAAAATCTGAAGCTGCAAAAACCAGACCTATTTTCCATCTCCCCAGTAAAGGTCTGATGCTGCATATTCAGTTCAAGCCATGTGTCCTGGGCCTGTACTGTGTAGAGAAAACAAGCTTTAAACACTGAATAAGTTAAGTAAGTGGTGCTTGCTAAAGGCATAAACAACACAGCCAAGGCCAAAAATATGGTCTGTTGTTTCTTCCTGTACCACACGCTTGTTTATAAGACATCCAAAATCATTCTCTGGCCATTAACAGCCAAAAAACAGCCCTTGCAGATACAGTGCTGCAACCATCCCACCACCAAGCAGAGACTGCAACTACAGCTCTGCAAAAGTAGGTGTATTTCTAGGGTTTGAAGGGTTTTTTAAATTATTAGGGCCAAACGCATGCAAACACATTCCTAGCAACCAATTTTAATTTCTCCAAGCACAAGCAGGTTTTATTCCAGCGCAAACAGAAAGCCAGAAAATCAGTAGTTAAGTCTTCAAATGTTGAACTCCCATGATTTCATCTTCTGTCTGAGCTGCAGCACCAAGAACACAGCAGCCTCTGTCTCCTGCCCCTGCACTGTTGACACCGACCGTGCTCGCAATGCTGTGTGCTCAACTGATATGGAAATGGTTTGATTTTTCGCCAGGGTTTTTATGATTGTGCTGTAAATGAGAACTGCTCGGAGGGATTTCTTTGTTTTGTTGACCACCTATCGTTTGCCCTCTTTCCAGATGACTTATTCAGGTGACGGATGAAGAAAATAGGGCACCGCCTCTGGTGTTTAGGCTGTTGTTTTGTGAGGCTGCAACCAAGAGAGCTGCACTGCACCCGGCGTGTCCCGGGCTCAGCATCAGCGCCTGGAGGGCTCTTTCTCACCCTCTCCAAAGCCAAAGACTGTGACAGGCTTTGCAATTTTTTTTTTAAACCTTCCCCTACCTCCTCCCAGAGGATTTATATCTGGTAGCTTGTGGCCCTTGGGAGTCAAGCATTTGTTCCAATCAGAAGGGGTCAGGGGCGATTTTTTGGCTTGGAAGTGTAGTTGCAGGTGGGGCTGTGTGTACCTGAATATCCATGTTTAGACCCAAAGGGGCATGCCAGCAGGACATCACTAATGATTTCCAGGGTCATTTCTGCACCTTTAATTCTTTGCAACCTTTTGATAGTATCATTCAAAAACAAATCACAAGATTGTGAGCAGCAGAGAACATACAGGGAGCACTGAACTAATCCAGCAAAGTGAAACCAAGAAATGCGTTTAGACATGAAATCTCTATCTATTCAATCAAAAAATACCAGCTGTCTGCTTAGGGAATATCAAAATTTAGAAGACTTTTTTTAAAAGGTCAAAGATATCAAAGGCTTGAAGCAAGTTTTAACACATAGAGTGTCTTCCATGAGTGTACATGGAATTGCAAACAACTGCAATCAGACCTGGAATCACAGGGGCTGATCCTCTGCTGTCTGGCATCTCTGATGACTCCTGGCCACCTGGCCAGGTTGAGCCAATTCCCTTCTCATGCAAAGAAGGCAAACTGCACTCAAACCAATGAGACTGCAGCTATTTAGACCAGAAAAGGATCTATCACAGTGATCGCAGAATAAATATAATGAAACACTTTGCTGATTTAATTCAGTACCATTTTATGGACCCCATTTGCCAGGAAGCAAACGCCTGTGCTAAGAGGAAGCCAGTAGAGAAGGCAGGGCCAAGGGGTTCTCTTTCTCATGAGAAAAAGTGAGTGATAAAAATAAATCATCTCATCTGCTTTTACACCGAGGCCTCTCGGAGTCGACGTAGAATAGGAGATAGGAAAAAAAAAAGATGTGCAGTGTGGGTAATACAGCACTGGCAATAGGCAACTGAGAAGGAGCTTGTTAAAACAAAATGAGAGAAAGAGAATTCCAAGCACTTTCAGAACCAGACCATGGCAATGGCCAAAATAGGGAAACTATGTAAGACAATTTATCAGTTTCACAATCAGATTTCTTTCCAGCCCTTGCTGTGCTGAATGCATTGCAGGGAAGGAAAAATGGAAGAGACAAAATGTATACGTGTTAGGCAAAAATGGAAAATCCTCACTGTACCTGCAGGTTATAATTTGTCAAGAGTTCAATCAGAACAATTTCATTGTGCAGGCAGCCTCAGAAAGCCTTCAGTGTTTGCACTATGCAGTTTTTCCTTCTTTTGCTATCTGTCTAGCAAAACAAAGCCAGCCCTGTGTTGTTGAGGACAGCTTCAAAAGATATGGAGCTGTTCTGGCATAATTCAACAAAAGACACGCAACATTTTCTCGGAATGAGGCTGCCCTAGCAGCAGGATTCAAGTATTTTAAACCTTTCCTACTTACATACCTTTAAAGTTTAGTAAACAGAGTTGATAGTAACTCCACCTTCCTTTGGCTGTAGCTTTGGGTACTATCTGGGTACTATTTTAAGATTTCTAAAATGGGGGGCAGGAGGTGGGGGTGTATGGGGTCTTCTTATGTACTTCTAAGATTTTCTTATGATTCATTTCCTGAAAAGACAACATCTTTCTAGCAATTGTTCTAACAGCTCCTCCTGCTCTGTAAGGATGAAGAGCACAAAATTTAAACCAGACTGGCTTCAATAAACATCTATGTAGTGAGGGAATAAACACAGTACTTTACCACTGAATAAACTGCAAGGGTCCCTGCTATGTGCAAGTACAAGGCTCCAATCCATACTGCCTGTTCCTAGGTATGCTGCAAGTCCTTGCAAATGTACAATACTGGAACCACCAGGAACAATTACTGTGATTTACTGACTACTGAGAATAAAAGCATTGCAACTAGGTAAAAGAAAAGGTTCCTCTTTGGAGGTATTTAAAATTAACAGCCCGAGGTTACAATTGCTATAATCAAATATGTGGTGTGGCAGGCATGTACCTAAGAAAGAGTCAGTGCTGAAGCCTTAACAAAAACATTACCCACCTGCTTCTGTTAATTTCTTTTCCTGTTAGGATAGCAACAAATTAATTATAGCAGCATCCAGAGCTATTAACAATTTAGAATATTTAATTATGCCACTATAATGGCTGATGATTAGTTATTATTACAATTAAGACATGCATTGATTTTACTATAATGATCATATAAATTGGGCATGAGAGGACATTGTGAATGGGAGGTTAACACTAAAGCCCATGTCTAATTTCATAACATGTATTAAGTCACGGGTCCACATAACTAACAGAGACATGAAACAGAGAGAAATAAAAATTTATCATCTTCTATTTCTGCAAAGTATTTCCATTTTTACTGTTTTATGAAGTCCCTTTATGGGATCATTAATTGTTACACCCAATGAACAGAATACAACTTTATGGGCAGAGCATCAATTCACTTTACAGGCTCTGTACGTGCCAGTGGGTCACATCATCTTCCACATGTTAACAGCAGCTTCCAGAGAGGGTTTCTGCAGGGATCTTCATCTGGAAAGCTGTCTGCCATGGACTACTGCAATAAGAGGTGAAAAAGGGGGCCAAACAATGTGGCTCAAGAAGGACAGGCCCCAATCCCACACCTTGCTTTGGCCTCTTTTCCTGTCCCCCATCCCTCAGAAGCATCACTTCACTGGCGTCACGCTGCCAAGCCTTGCTTGTACCACACTTGTCCAAAGAGGCAGGGCTTGGTGGAAATAAAACTCAGGTCCACTTCTTACTGTCACCTCCACCTAACCTTTCCCAAAGCTGAGGGAAGACCCACGGTTCCCTCAGCCAGCCCCAGTTCCAGGCCCATCACCGCTTGCACAAGAAGCCCCGTGGCAGAGCAGGCACAGAGGAGACACGTTGCACAATGAGGATGCTCAGCCCCATCCCACCTGGTGCCCGCAGCCAGGCTCAGGCACAGGACTCCCCTTGGAGCAGCCCCAGCTCCCCAGAGCCTCTCACAGCACACCAGATTCAATAATCTGCAGCTCAAGAACAACTGCAGGCTGGGCTGTACCACCGGGAGTGTAGCCAGCAGGTTGAAGGAGTTGATTATTTCCCTCTGTTCAGCCCCTCTTGGACAGCCTGCAGTACCAGGGCTGGTTTTGAGCTCCCTAATACAATAAAGACACTGACAAACTGGAGCAAGCCCACGGTGGCCATCAGCATCCAGGTCCAGGGCCTGGAGCACAGAGCAGATGAAGAGAAGGGGGAGAACTGCATTTGTTCTCTTCTGAAAATAGGGTCAGGGAGATCTCATTGCTGCTAGGACAACGGGCACAGATGGGAACAGAGGAAATCACCACCTGATCGAGAGGGAAAAGAAAACCCCGATGAGGGTGGTCAGACCCTGAAGAGGGGCCCAGGGAAGGGGGTTGTTTCCAAACTGGGCAAGGCCCTTGGTGAGAGCAGCCAGCTCTGCGCAGCCTGGCTTGGAGCAGGAGCTGGGAGCAGGGATGTCTGGAAGCCCCGTCCACCTGCCGGGAGCCCGGGGCTTGGCACGGAGCTGCTCCCAGTGGGAGTGATGAGGTGGTCCCGGGCCCGGCCGCAGACACGGGGGAGGCAGGGGAGCGTGAGTCAGAGGCCAGCTGGAGCAAATCCCATGCATAATGCACGGAAAATATGCTCTCTGTGTCCTGGTGGAGGAATATCTGCCCTTCTGCGTGAATAATTGCGAAGAGGCTGCGTCCCAGCTTCCCATCACTAATGCCACTGCTCACCAGCAAAGTCTGTGCGTACCAGGAGGCCTTGGTTAGAAATTGGGCAACATGATTTTTCTCGGGAAAAATACAGTTTGCTGAAACTGAATATTCCTGTGGAAAATGGCTGATGTCATTTCCCATTTAAAATGTGTTAAAAGTTTTGAAACTGTCTAATTGTCCTACTGTGATAACTTCAGAGGATCTACTTTTCATGATGAAATTACTTCAAAATTACATTTCTTAGTGAAAAGCTAAAATCAAAAGAAGGCATTGTTTAAAATGCTATTTCAGCTGAATGTAATCATATTTGTTTTCTTGTTTTCTGCTTGTGATCATTCTCATGATTTTCATCTTGGAACTAAGATTCAAGATGAGGGACAAATTTAAGGGCCAAAAGAAAACCAAACAAGCAAAAACAAAAATCCAGAGGAGCTTGAGTCAATAAAATACACTTTCTAATTGCTTAAAATGTACAAACCTACATACAGAGATATAGAGAAACACACATGCTGAAGTGCACAGGCTTCTTTCTGCTTTAGTAGGTACAGAGCAGTGCTTAGGAGCTCTTTCCTTAGCCTCCAGGTACTGGATCTAATGCAAAGACAGACATTTATGCAGATTATACCCTGTACAAACACAGCATCGCTGCAAGCACACTCTGCTGGAGCTTTTACCTCGAGGAAGCCCCAAATGCATCATTGTTTGAAGCAGAAAAGGGCACTGTAACAAAGTCAGAGGTGTTATTTGTATGCATTGGCATCACGGAAGTGACCCAGGGAAAGGCTCAGCACAACAACAAACCATGAACCTCAGGCCACGTGGGCCAAATTCATGCCTGGTGTCACTGAAATGAGGTTGGTGTATTTGAGCTGACTAAACAGAGGGATGGTCCTTTAAGTCCCACACGAGTTTATGGTTTTTCATTTTCCCCACAATTAATTACTTCTCAGCACATCGGGAAAAGAAATGGAGGATACCATGCTGAAAAAATAAGTGTTTTTAACTTCATACTTGAACAAGTAAGTGTTTTAACTTAGTAACTGAATAAAACTTGCTTCTGGTTGGACTGAGGCACACCACCACAAGAATAATCATCATCCCTAAAACAGGGCTCTGTTGTTACTAATATGAAGTAAATTCCACCAGTGATAAAGGGTGACCACAACAAAGTCCCCCCATATTTGAACAATTGATTCCTTCTGGTACTTCTAAATCCCTTCACTCTTTAATTTCAAGCTCCCTCTTCTGGACTATCCCAATGAAGCTGGAGAGTCGCTGTGCACTCCTCATCCTTACTTCAGGAACCAGGTAACAACACAGCTGAAGCAGCCCTTGGCGAGTGGCACGGACAGAGGTGACCACTGTGCCCCAATCTCGTGGTTACTGCAGCTGAAGTGATCTGAAAATGCAACAGATTTAAAGAGCTGCCAGAGGGCTGCGATTGGAAACGCACAATTATGTGACCTCTTGGAGCAGATGATGGTGGAGATGTCCCTCAGCACAGGGACATGGAACACATATCTCTGAGGGCATCCCTGTGTAGGGATATAGGACATTATCTTCAGTAATGAACTCTAACAAATTGTATTCCACACACACATAAATAAATATGAACAGGACCATACAATGCACATTACCTTACAGTTCACATCCTGCAGTGAAGAGGAAGACCTCCCTCCCAACAGTAACAGCTTTTTTTGTTTTGCCTTTAATACTGATAACATTCTTTCATGAAAATAAAATTACATATATTTATGTTTTCTTGCACTCCTATGATTAAAAAATTGTTACGAGAGAAAGTTTTATTCTAATAACTGACCCAATTTTTCTATTCAGAGCATGTCTACACACAAACTGTTGCGAATGTGGAACTTGGACATGAACATGATATTAATCTATTTGCTTTTTTTCCCCCACTCTGTGAAGGAATCACTTTTAATGGTTTTATATATACATATATATATATATATATATAGGAAAATTAAATTGTGTTTGATAATTACAATTGTTTCTTCAAATAATATACTTACTGCTCCTGCACATTATTTTTATGACTATCCTTGTGCACCTTGAGTGCCACAAGACTCTGCCTGGCAACTGTATCAGCACAAAAATAGATAAGAACTATTAAGCATTAGGCTAAAATCTTCACCCTTCCAAGCCTGGTGGTCCTTGCCATTAAGATGCAAGTCAGAATATTGCAAGGATGCTGAAGATGCTAAAGAATAACACAATGCTAAAGAAGGACAAGATGCCCAATGTAAGTGCAGTGAGGGGGTGGGGGGTGTTCACGTAAAATAATTCAGCACATCGGGAAATTCCTTGGGTAGTTCTGGTAATACCAATATATGGGGCCACTGGAAAAGCTCGGGAGCAGCGAGAGAGCAAAGCCAAGGCTGTGCAGAGTTGTGGCTGCGAGGCCCTGAGCAGTGCCTGCTGCGAGGCAGGAACGTGTGCTGCAACTAATCATGGAGTGTTTGACACGGGTCTCCCCTGGCTGACAAGCTCAGAGCATACGGCTGCAGCCATCTCCCACTTCTTGCTTAATTAATTTCCATCCCCGTTGTGTGCTCCCACACCTGCAGATATCAAACAGCTGCCTATAATGAAAACATTTTAACCTGTGTTGGCGGATAGGATTCAATTTAGTTTATAATTGGATCGGTAAATGAAATCATTATAAAATAGCTGATAAAGGTTCTCTAGAATGAGTCAGAACGTGGTTTTTTTTAAGTGTGTAAATCTAGTGTTAAAGAGCTGATGAATAAAATTCACATCTAACGCAAAACCACATGTCCACAAGCACTTGCTTTTCTATTTGCATATCTATTATAGCTTACAGACATGTGCAAACTCATACACCCATGCATTTTCCTTATGTTTTCCTTAAGTTCATCATTACTCCCCTTCATCTCTGATTCACAGCATTTCCGAGATATAATCTTCTACAATAAAACGAACTAGAGATAAAATTTCCCCAGACAATAAATACTTCTTTTGTAGGAGTTCTTAGTGAACTATCGCAATTAAGCAGTTTCATTTTTTACAGCTCCACTGTAATTCAAAGGAGGAGAAAATAGAGATTGATTAGATCAGGCGAAACATGCATGTTTTCTTAAGTGGTCTGTGTTTGCAGGGCTCCGAAGGAGAAGGAGCTTTTTAAGCATGAAAAGCTTAAATCTGTAGGTGCACCAGCACAGACCTAAGGGCATGCTTTCTTCATACCTATGGAAATAAATTCAGACGCCATTACATTGCTTCATTCCATCTTTCCTATTAATTCTCCTTCCCAGCCTTCACCAACCACTGCAATGTACATCAAAGACATCTTGAAGAGACCCAGCAGTGTCCCTGGCAGCAACACCTGCTCCTTCCAACCTCCCAGCACCCATTCCCCAGCAGCTCGGTGTGTTTCTAAAACCTGCCCAGCAGACTCTGCACTCACCTCTTTCTTCCGCATTCTGCTGCAAACATTTCAAAAATCACGAGTGCCCGGCGTTCAATTCTGCAATGTAACGAGCACGGGCCTACTTTTATCTCTCCACAGAGATAGCAGATCTGGAAATCTCAGCTATGCTGGGCTTTCATTAGCATAGCTGGGATGGGAGAGGGGAAAAGCAGTGCTGTGTATGCCTTCCTGCATATCTGCAGTACATTTTTTAAATGCCTGGTTGAAAGGGGACATGAAGAATTCACTGGGCAGGCTGGTGGGTCAGTATTAACCCAGACCTTTGTGGTCAGTCTTAGTCCAAACCTTCAAACACCTTTGCTTGGCTCTGCTAACTCCCTGTTTGCTTTCACGCTGGTATAATTTTGAAGCAATTTCTCAGCAGAAAGAATTCTATTTTATGGCATTAAATTAACCAGGACCAACCCAGACCCGAAACAAATTGCAAAAGAAACCTGCAGGAGTACATTATCACACGACTCATGTTGCTTCCTCCCAACTAAATAACCCTCCCAGTTTACAGATTTCTGTTTAATTTGGCCTCTGGCGTGACAGAAAGGAATTTTTTGCCCATTTACACAACTCTGTGAATCAAAGGTTGACAACAGTAAGCTGCTCCTCGGTCTGACTTGGAGGCATGGACCGAAAACCAGCCAAGGGCTGTACTTGCTCTATCAGGTCTCCTGCAGAAACCAGCTATGCTGTGGTCTGTAGCACACACATCCCTCTGGAAAAAAAAATTGCTTCCCGGATCCTTCCCTCCAAGACTTGATGTATCAGCAGCTATAATTGCTCTGAGTCTTGAATCCTGGCTGTGTTTGCTGCTGTGAACTGCTCCAACACCAGCACCTTAAAATACTCTGTCTGTAAGCTGAGAACTGATTTAGGTTAGGTTTAAAAAATAGTTTAAAAAATAGTTAAAAAAAAAAATAGATGTTGCTGTTTAAGGAACATACCTCCACTGGTTTAAATATACATTTTTAATGTAGGGCAAGCAGGCTTTATCTGTGTTGATATGAAATTCCAAAATACAATAAAGAAATCAAGCAGAAATTTCTATACTAAAGCCCACTTAAAAAATAAATCCAATTAAAGGGTATAAATAGGACAAGAGAACAACTAATTCCTTGTCTTTGCTTCTCTTCAAGGAATATTCATATAAATCCCTGGTCTGACATTTATGCTGTTTCATGTGACAGGGATCAGAATTCTCCATAGCACAATGTTGTTAAACCATTTACTGCAGCAGCACCTTTATAACAAATAATAGGAACCTCTCCACATGCACAGAACATTTTCTATAGGCTCACAAAGGGTTTAACCCTGCAAGCTTTTATCCATGTGAACGGTCAGCACTCTAAATTGGAAAAAAAGGAGTAATTTAATGAAAGGGGGTGGCAGAGTCAGGGATTTGGAGTGAGAATGTTCTGGGATGGAGAACATCTCTCTTATCTGTGCTGGTGAAGTGGTTTGTAATCACAAGTATTATATGTGTGCTTTGTGGTGCAGTAATAATAATAACAAGGAAAATTTTGAGCTTGGTGCCTGAACTAAGCAACTGCCCTGGAGCCTGCAGGCTGCTTTATTTTAAAGAGAGGGTTTCACAACTCATGGACCAAATCATGGCTTTCTTTACCTGTTCCTGTGGCCGGTGCAGGTGGGAAAAGGTCATGAGCATTTACACTCCACTTTGGGTCTCACTTTTATGGGGAGGGCATCAGGAGGGACCACAACCATGCCTGAATGGCTCGAGGTGACATTTATATGCAGAGTTCCTGCCTAAATATCCAGGCAGGAAAGGGCAATGCCTGCACATGCTGAGGGGCGACAGCCCGGAGAGATCCACGGAGCAACACTCCTTTGGGACACTTCACTGTGAATCTAGACTGAGATGTTATCACACCAAATCAAATGCAATTAAAAAGGAAAACTTTAATAAGGACACTGCAGAGAGGTTTCACTCGGTGAGGGTCAAAAGGGAGGGGAGGTGGAAGGCGGCAAAAAGTGCTTCTTAAATGGAGGAGATAAAGATGGCAGGAGATAAAAAGGTCAGACTAGGTGGTCTAAAGGTCCCTGTTAACCCTAAACTCAGCGACAGATACAGAAAAGCAAACACCTGATCTCAGAAAGATTTGCTCTCACAAAGAAAGTCTTGAAGAACGGCCAGAGAAGAGGCAGCAATCAAAGCAAAGCTTGGACCCTGGTAGTAGGTAAATACGTGATGAACCACAGATACACACGGGTGCTAAGGGCCACCTCCCTTCCCACTGGAAACAGCAACTTGCACTCACATTCCTGAGATTCTCCTCAAAAAACACTCTCTGCGACACCTCAACAGGAATATCAGAGGTTATTTAGAAAACCTTACAGGAATAAAACAACTGAAAAATAAACTACTGATGTGCTATAGGATTGGTAACACTAAGTTGACTTTGAGAAATAGACTAATACATGCAAAGGTCACTAAAATATTTATATTAATGATGGAGCTGAACACTAAGCAGATATTGACTTCTGTTAAGGTGAACCTCAAGATTTATTGGCCTAAGAGGTAAACATTGACTGAGATAAATCCAAGGTCAATATTTACTACAAAAGACAATAAATCTTGGTGGCCCATGAAACATGAAATAAATAAATATATATGTATATATACACTCATAGACACAAGCATATTTACAGATATTTACACAAATGATCATCAACTTCATCTTTTACAGTTTGTTCTCCAAATTATGCCAGAAAGAACCAATTAACAATTACTGAACAGTGCTTAGAGGCATCTATTTGTGTGTGTTGGCACTGATGGTATCTCAGGGTGACATTTCTGCTTCTCCAAGGGACTCCTTTGCCCACTGAGCCAGGTGAAAGCTTTCTCAGACACAAAGGGAAGTCAAACTAGCTGCCCTCTTTCCATCTTAGCTCGAGAACCCTTGCTCCTCACTCAAGAAGCAGCGTTACGTGCAGTCTGAAATAATTATCAAGCTCTGGGCTTATCAGCCAGAAAGATTTCTGATGGGGCACCTCTGAAATCATCGTACCTCCATCTCAGGTCAAGTTTCTTCCCACGCGGGACAGGCGCAGGAGGGGAACACGTGGATATTCTGCAAGTGTTTTAACAAGAGGCACTTTTACTGGAGTTGTGGTCAATTTTGTATAAGCTCAGAACGAAGATGTATCAATCAAACTGAGCAAAATAAATAAATAGGAGCATTGGATGACTTTCAGAGTTACAGGCTTTTTTCCTTGAACTAGAAAAGCAAATAAATTTAACAGGGGTGCTGACAAAAGTAGACCTTCTTCCTCCAAACATTATACAAGATCTAAGCCAAAAGGAAACAGATGACTTTGTGTGTTTGTAGGAAGTGATTAGAGAAGATAGAACTTAATTTATTAAGATGGGAGATGGCGATTCTTTTGTTGACTTTTCAGGTCAAGTGTTAAAACCTCCTGCAAATAAGGCAGTAGACACACTACAACTGAGCCTGAGCGGGTCAGGGGATCGGGCTTTTTGATATTCGAGTTTTTTCTTGTTCTTTGAACAATTGTTTTGGAAAGCCGAGTGAGAGAAATTTGCAGACCTTGCCTAGGCTTCCTGGTGGCCTCTTCTCTGCCCACTGCCCCACTCTGGGCAGCTGGAGGCTGGTTTGGACCAACCTGCACTTAAAGTCCCTGCGCTGGACACTGCCTAAAGCCAACAGCAACAGCTTCCACATGACTTCTGAATTTTTTCATGTGTACACAAGAGATGACAGAAGCAGGTTAAAAAGAATAAGGAAAAAAGGAAATACAGGAGAAAAGAACAATTTTTTTTTTTTTTAAAGGAAGAAAAGACAGAAGAAAGTGTTTGAAAAGAAGTATTTCATTTATCTACCAGCCTGACAAGTCTCAGGGAGGAATGTGGTGCTGTGCTGGCAGTGCTGGCCACTGGATTTGCAGGAAGGAAGAGCAATTAGAAGCGCTGGGCAGGAAAAGGCCTGTTAGCACTCTTACCTTTAACTTAATCTTTAATCTCCTCCTATGCCTCCAACTTGTCACCACAGGCATTAATCACCTTGCAGGTCTTATAGCCAGCTCAGGCTCATTTATATTATTTGTTTTAATGGCCTCTCTCATGCCATCAGTGCTCGGCAGTGAGTGGATAGCTCTGCCCTTGTTTCCTGCTGGCTGCTCTGGCCCATCAAAGCCATGTGGTTTATTTTCACACAGGTTTCCTAAGGCTACAGCACAGCCACAGGTTTCAGTGATCATATCACAGTTGACCTCTGCAGAGAGTACTCCAACATAACCCATGAAATATTATTGCTCCAAATATTTTAGAAGCCTCTGAACTCTCATTAATATGAACACTTTGTATTTCACTGAATTTTATTAATGTTCTTAGTAATTCAAGGAATGGCAGAACGGCTGCACTCTTAAGAAGGATTTATTTCTTAGCTTGCAAAGAAAGGAAAAGCCATTTTCAACTATAGCAAAATTGGAACATGAAAAATAATAAACTGACAAGCAAAAGACAAAATGTCTTTGTGCTCTGTCTTCTAAATCCAGATGAGATCTCAGGCTAAGTGTTCTCTCGACAGACAGAATCACTATATAAAACTTATAGCCAAGATTTTCAAAATTAGAAGCCAAAAATTCACATTTATGGGTTTTCAGAAGAGCTGATAATTTCAGAACAGTCCTGTTCTGGAAAAATACGATTCCAAAATAGACTCAATTAGTAAGCACAACCTTGAACTGTTCAGCAAAAGGTCTGATATCTCCTTTGAGCAGAATCTGTGTCCAGAACAGTCAGATATTGTTTCTTGCAAACTATTTACCCCTCTGAGGATGCTCTAAAAGGGGCTTCCAGTGAACAGTGATAACAATTACAAAATTCAGAATATTTACATTTAATGTCACTTTCTCTTTGAAGTGGTGCAAAAAAAATTCCCTTAAAAATTGAGTTCTTTTGGCTACTGTGAAGATCCAACTATGAATTCTCAGTGTAATACCATATATATTTTACACGGTGAACTAATTTATATGCCAGAATATTTTATATGGTAATTATTTCACAGCATGCAAAATTATGAGGAAATAACGAGGAAAGTTTTGGAAGAGATTTTAAGAGAAGTAGTGACTCAGTGACCTGCTGGGGGAAAAAATGGAAAAGCATAAACCCCTTTCAGTTTCATTTGTTTTAATTAGAAATAGAGATTTCTAAAAAATACTGTCTATTCCACTAGGATTTTGAGGGGGAGACAGCCTCCTTGTTAATTTTCATGCAGCTGAAAACTAAATTTGTCAGACATCCCACAGTCTGAAATTCTCATCGTGAAAGGCTCAGGAAGGTATATTTTTCCTGATGTGAAATCAGGACTGCAGCACGAATGTCTGACCTTTTAATAATCGACTCAGAAAAGACTACATTAAAAGGCACTTTGTTCATCATCTTTGATGTCTGTACCTTGATGCCACCTCAAGGTAACCTGGGCAGCTGTAGATTCACCATTAGTCCAACTTCGGTCATGCAAGGCTTGAAAACAAGTTTTTAAGGCAAGAATAATGAAAGTCAGAGGGGTAATTGGAAAATGAGACACACTGCAATGTCTGCTTTCTCCCTTTATTTGATCACTGATATTCTACACAAAATAAATCAATCAATTCCTTGAGCAAGCAGGTTCAGTGCTAAGAGGCAAACTGCTGGTTAAAATGGGAAAGCTGATTAGGAAGAAGAGCCACAATGTGTTTAAGGCAATAATTTAAGGTAGATTAACAACAGTTGATACTGGAAGTGAAAAAACAAACCTGGAGGTCATTTTATTAAGGATGTCTCGAGGCCCAGGCCTGAGAGGTGGAGATGCTGTGTTCGGCTGGATTGCACAGAGGATGCTTTTGGTGAGTGAAGTAATAAAGTTGGAATGAAATTCAGTAATCTAACACGAAAGGCCATGCATGTTGAAGTTACAGCAACAAGTTTCTACTTTAATCTGAATTCATTCAACCACTGGGCGACTGCATGCCACGGTTTTTACCCTTGGCTGGGAAGAAGGCAGACTCACCCTACGTCAGTATGAACTGGGTCACTTTCAAGTGAGCGAGCAAGTGTTAATGCCATTGTAAAAAGCACTTCTGCAAATGATCTCACTTCAACACTGGGCACAATTCTCATCAACCACGTTCAAGAGAAACAGAGAAACAAGATGCATTTGATTCAAAAAAGATGCAGGAAAAGGTATGCTTATAAGATAAGGGTAACAGAGAGTCTATCTTTTATAAAATAAGAGAACAAATCATTTACAGCAGCAAAGTAAAGAATAGATATCATTTTAATTTATAAATACACACGGATGAGAGGCAAGGGTTAGGCTGAACAACAGAGTTGAAAAGGAGTTACTTTAACCAATGGACAGTGAGGGCATGAAAAATCAACACATATAAACATTTAGTCTGGAAGTGAGCTGCTCTCTTGCCATGGGAACAGAAGTGTTGTGCAGCAGCTTTCCAACAACTGTAGCCCAATAAACAGGAGAAAAAACAAAAACATCTTCATTTAGGTTGTATGAGGGATCATAGGATGTGGTTTTTCTACAGTTATCAGATGGCTGAACTCAGTGATTCAAGAAAACCCTTTCAGACTGTATTTCCAAGGACAAGCAAAAAGATGTTTCCTAGCAGGACAACGAAGAGTAAAACAAGTGCAGGATCACTGTCGGAGAAGACACACTGATTCCTGACAGCCTCTTCTTGTAACCGAGACAAAATAGCTGGAAACCTCATCAGATTTGTTCCTCTCAACCTTTTAAAAGATGAGAGGCAGTGCCAAACGCTCAAAACAATAACGTCTTGCCTTTATAAACAACCTTTAGTATCACTGGATATAAACCAGAGCCTTGGACATCTGCTGAGCATGCCTATTGGATTGGCACCAGTGCTCTCCCCCTGGCTCGCACGGAAGGTGACGGGGTCAGGAATGAGACATCTCGTTCTCCAAAAACAATCTCCCATTTCTGCCACTGGTGGCTTTCAGAATCCACCTCCCGTGTAGCCTGTCTAAGTTTGCCTGCTTGTGGAGTTTTTCAGGCATCCTCTAGATTCCGAGCAGAGCTGGAGGATCCGTCTCACTGCATATGCTGAGCAGAGCTAGGGGCTCTCAGGAGCTCTGTGGAGCTCAGGCTCTTGGCACAGCCGTGGGTAACGCTCGGTGTCCTGGTACATACTGGGAACAGATTGTCTGAGTCTGCTGCAGGAATTTCATTGTTAAAGATGTAGCTTGGGACTGCCTTTCTCGCTGTTCCCCCAAACATCCTTCTTCAGCCTTTAATCTCTCTGCTAATAAATGTTATTTTTACACTGCTCTAGCCCTGTCCATATTTTGCACATTCTCACCAGAGACACAGACAGCCTTTATCCAGACAAACTTGCTGGACAGACAGGGGATGATTGGAAAGGAACAGCACCAGAGGGACAGCAAGAAATAATCCCCAAATAATTCTATCATTCCCATAACTTCTGAATTTTCCCCCTACTCTTCCACCCTTGCCAGGACGTGCCCAACGTGGCACAGCCCAGCATCACGCTGGATGGAATGCAGAACACACCAGTGCCACTTGCCACGAAGTGTTCCTTCAGCTTCAGCTAACGGGGTGATTAAACCAAAACAGGGTTGCAGATGGACACAGCAACTGGTAAAGGCACTGGGTGATTCAGCCGAGCCCAGAAGGAAGGCAGATGTTTGGGTACTGGAATAAGCAGTGTGAGATCATTAACACCCAGCTGATGGATCACAAGAAAGGCAAAGGAAATCTCTGAGGTCTCCTGTTTCTTCCTTTCACCGGCCTGAAGGCCGGACAGAAATACGGGCATGTGTGAGGGAGTGTGAGCTATTTTAACAAAAACATTTCATCCATCCCTAAATATGGTCACAAGATTTTAGATACTTGGCTTACTCTTAAACAGTAAGATTCTGAATTATCTCCAACTGTGTAGGCTGTAAAAGAAAATGCATAAACCAGCAATCCTGCAAACTCCCTAGAAACTTATTCCCTGCCAGTTTTTCCTCTGTAGCTGTTATATTAATCAGTGTCTTAAGGAATTAGAATGCCCTGTGATTATATCTCTTTCAAACCTAATAAGCAATGCTCTGCAATTAACTTCAACTCACTCTCCTTAATGTCATTATCTATCATCTAGAGCTTTGAAACACAGCAGAGAAAAATGCCAGAATTATGGCTCCATGGATATGGGCTGCACTTTCCTTCCAGCGAGCAGCAAACATCAGTACTTCAGTGGCATCTTGGTTACTCTCTTAAGATTTCTAACCCAAATGGAAAAAATGTGAAAAGATCAGCTGTTCTCAAAAATATTGCCAGAAAAACATATTCAGGGGATTTTGCCTGAATCGGAACTCAAATCATTTTCCAGAATCTGGCCCTGAACCAAAGCTCAAGAGATCAGCGCAGATTTCAGGCTTCAGTTTTGTATCTTATCAGATAATCACATACAAGTTCATCTTTCAAAGCAACTGAGATGCACAAGCGTGTGAGTGTGAACGTACACACAGCCAGTGTGACACTGGGGTGTAGTCAATGGGTTTTATTTCTGCACTTGTAAATTTATATGGCCTCACAGGAACACCTCTCCTCACCTGCCATATGAAAGTGTTGTGTATACGGCATGAATGGTGTAAGGTATTATCAACACAAATTTGGAACAGTCAAGTTATTTATAAATAGGCTTTGCAGTATTGGATTTTAATTGACGAATGTTGATAAAAATGGAATTTATATTTCCTTGCAAGACTCATGGGCTAGGATTATTTTTTTTTTTCCTAAAATTGAACAGATGCCAGAAATAAATCAGAAATTGCAAAGTGGAAGAGAGCTGTGAGGCAGCGCGCCGAGGGCCGGGAGGAGAAGAAAAGTGGAAAATTACCAGAATGTGAACCCAATGGATTTAAGAGAAAAAGGCAGAGTGGCAGATAGGAAGAGAATCCAAGTTGACCAGAAATTATAATCGGTATTGCGACTCAGGAACCAAGAGCGTTGTCTGAGTTAAACCCTGAGTTTTCAATAAAAATAACTGCAATATCCTACCAGCACCACCTCTCCAAGTGCAGTAGATGGATTTTTTTCAAGCAACACACAGAGCAAACACGGGTGAGTCTTCTCTTATCTCTCATTTGCATTTCAGAAAAGAAAACTGTTATAAAGTTGCTTTAATATATGATTTTTAATTATGCTGATTTTTCATGCCTCTGTGACTGGAAAGCTGGGTCACTACCAAGAGGCTGAATCTGGGAGCAATGAACTAAAAAACACCAAGAAAACTAAAAGGAAAGATGGGAATTTTCAAACATAATGGTAAAGAAAATTTACTGGGTTTAAAGTCATGCACTTGCAATCTGTGCAATGTTGCATTGATGCAATATTATACTCCTGCTTTTTAAATCAACAAAAATAAGGAAAGGAAAAAGCAGACTCCAGTAACGAGAAATCATTAATTCAATCACATTAGAAATCTACTTGACGTTATGTGAAACTTCTAGTAACTATGAAAGGCAGCCAAGTTTAAACAACTCCCAGAATTTGTAAAAACTAATTAGCGATTTTCTGATTTAGTTTCACAAAACAGCTATCTAATAGCACAATTTACTTCTCTCCTACCAATATTTTCTGTTGTTTTCCTCCCAGTCGACAGCTCCTTTACTTTGGCCACCAATTTAAGATTGATTAATCCTCCTTCCTGCAGTAGCTCCCACTGACATCCACGGAGCTCCTCCAGTTTATAAAAGCTTGTTTGCAGAGATCAGCTTTCAGGATCAGATACTTACTCTGTAATTTTATTCATCAGCCACAATAGCAAAGGATACCCAAAAAGGGTTCAACATACATAAAGGTTGCTTACCCTTCTTAATAAAAAGCCCAGAGCACAACAGGCAAAGAGCATCCTTTAAGAGCCAACTAATATTAAAATAAATGTACTACACAAGGCTTTTCATCGTTTGCTTTTCGCTGCCATTCATCCTTTCCACTGCTCTGGTGCACAGAGTTTCTGTCAAGCTGCAGATCAGGTCCTACAGCTGGATTCTCCTTTGCCCTGAGAGCTGACACAGTTAGGTGCCATTGAGAAGCCACTGATTTATATCCGTGAGGATCTTCTGCCTCAATCTTCCACCTGCCCCATTAGCAGCATTAACTGTGGAATAACCATGTGCATCTCACGGACTGCTCGAGTTCTTACAGCCACTTGGGCCTTAGAAAAGGAATAAGTGCAGTGGCACCTCCATGGGGAGTCAGCAATTTGTCTGGAACCCAACCAGCCAGTGCCAGAGCCCGCCCTGCTGGGAGCCCCTCGGGGATGCTGTGTCAGGAGGAGCTGCCCGTCCATCCCTGCGGCCACAGCGGTACCCCCAGCCCTCCCTCTGCCCTGCTCCCTGGCGAGGCACAGCCTGGTGCCTCGGCACTGAACCTCGTGTTTTCTCACCCAACGGGTTGCAGTTCTCTCCCTTGCTTCACATTCCACACATTTTCACATGTGTAAAGGGAAAGCAGCTGTGCCGTATTTTTAGCCTAACTAGTTGAAAGGAAAAGCAAAGGAAGCTAAAATCAGAAGTACTATTTTGCACTATTGAGCATATTAATGACGCCTTTCCAACCTCATCAACATTCCCATTGAAACTAACATGTTAATTTATATTCTTCATATAGTACTAATTATGTGTACAGCAGCATGGGTAGCCTGTGCGAGGAGCTATCTCACTACAAGAGATGAAAACATAATGTTCTGATTCTGACCTCGTGATGGGATACATAATTAATTACTCCAAAGAACACTGATTATAACAGGACTAAAATGCGGTTCTGAGAGATGCTTTGAATATCATGTAACTACAAAAGATGCTAAATAGTTTTATTTAGAGGTGGTGCCAGTGATGCAAAGGTCATTTGAAGAGGCACAGGAGTAAGGCAGTTCTGACCACACAGCCCTCCAGTATTGCAAAGAATGGATGTTCTCCACTTGTAAAGAGCTATGAAGGAACCCTACTATGAACACTGCCACTGTTTTTTCCACCCTGTTCTCCTTCAACTATACCTGTACTTCTTACTTACTTCAGTAACTGAAGTACTTCTTATCTAATCAAATGCACAGATATGTCAACAAAAGCATTAAGGAAATTACACACATTATAAGGAAATTATACAGGAATTCTTTTCTCTGAGGGTTTTAAGGCACTGGAACAGGTTTTCAGAGAAGCTGTGGCTGTCCCATCCCTGGAAGTGTCCAAGGCCAGGTTGGACAGGGCTTGGAGCAACCTGGGATAGTGGAAGGTGTCCCTGCCCATGGCAGGGGAGTTGGAAAGAAATGGTATTTAAAGTCCCTTCCAACCTAAACTATTCTGTGATTCTATGACACACTTTTCATTTAGTAAGGACAAAAAAAAAAAAAGGTAAAAAAACCCCCTGATTTACCAATTTTTCATACTAAAGAAGAGACTGAATTCCATGCAATGTCCTGTGCAGTCCCATTGTCTAGAAGTTCCAGCAATACTTAGCTAAGAGAAAAAAGAGGTGCACTCCACAGATGTGCCTTAACTCCTTCAGCTCCAGTGGTGGCCACCCACTGCAGGTACAGCAGCAGAAGTCTGTGCTCTGGGTACCTACAGGCCTTTAAACAAGGATTTGTGAACAGAAGAGAATGTAAAAAGGGTTTCTATGCCTTACTGCTTTAGCTCAGACTTTCAGAGCACGAGGCAGCAATTTTGCAGCTGTGCTAGAGGCAGCTCAGAGAGCACCAGGGATGTCCAGCTTTGAGCAGCTCACACACTGCAGTGCTGCTCTGACAAGAAATGGGCTTGGAAGTTGAATTTGCATCATCTGGATTTTCCTCTTTTGCCGGTGCACAGACAGCCCTTCCTCTCTCACAGGGCAGCACCTCCACAGAAAGATTCACATCCACACAGCGTTTGGGGGAGTTTTAACATAAATACATATTTTGACAGCTTTAAGCCCATTTGGCTTGAAAATTCGGCTAAAGTGCTTTTAAGAAGTACTGCTGGTACATAATATATCATGTGGGGTTAGCTGAGACAAAGGTTTCATTAGCAGCACACTTAAGAAATTCTGTGAGATGGGTGCAGATTTAAAATATCTATTAGACTCCCCTATAATCCCACATGTGTAAATAACAGGAACAGCCACCAAGATTTTGAAGCAGTTCCAGTATGAAACAAGACAAGCACCAAGACCACAGAAGATTTCTCAGCCACAGAGCTACACTGCTACAAGGACCTTCAAAGTCAGTTGTAACACACTGTGGGAGCCAACAGGTAGAAGAGCTGAGACAAAATGCAATAAGAAAAGTGTGAAAGAGGCAACACTTTTCTTGTGATAGTCCATATCCAGCTTTATACAAATCGCCGACCTGCTAAAGTAGACTTGTTTACACCCTGAAGAATAGGGCTTCATTTTTTCACACACAATAAAAGTTTCAACTAATTTGTGTGCCCGTGGTGATCTCAATTTGAGCCTCCAGGGGTTAAGGTTGGGAAGTGCATGTTTTTTACTGCTTCTATTTTCTTTGTTACTTCATACCTCTCCTTTTTAATAACCTTGATCACAGTGACCCCAGGTGGCAGAGACAACCACGGCTGCTCTCAGAAGCTGAGCCAGGCCTTCAGATTTCATCATGATGCTGAGAAGTCCCTGTGTCCCAACCCAGAGTCCCCAGAATGAGACCAGCACAGCTCAGATGTTGCCATGGGACTGAAGAGGGACTCATTCCAAGCAGGTCAATAAAAGCCCCTATGGGACAGAGCAATCAAAGCTTTAATCTCAGAACCTCCACTCCCCACTGACCCATGGAGGTCTTCCTAACACGTCTTCAACTTTGCTTGAGCCCAGCAGCACAAACATCTGTACCTGGGCTAATTCAGGTTGCTGAGAGGCCCAGTGAGGGACCTGGCACAGCCAGGCAGCTGCTTTGCCCCAGCTCATCGTTCTGTATTGCCAGCTTGCTCCGCAGGCATGCGCAAGGTTGCTCATCAAATCGAGATGCAGACCTAGATATGACAAAAAACATGAAGTATTCTCCAACACCTTGATTTTAATAGAACTTAGGCACCTTAATACCTTTCTCCAAGCCTCATCTGTCCCACTTTGCTGCTCCAACTGCCTCAGCAGCTCACTGATTTTTCTTTACAGTGCCTGGAAAAACGTCAGCATTTTGTGACCAATGACGTGAGACAGCACAAACAAAAGCATTACCAATGCAAAATACAAAATTAACAGTGGCCAGACAACTCCCAGTAGCTTTTCCATCTTTAAAAACCTGTGTTATTTCACAGTAGAAGGGATCAGTGAGGTATCTCTGTTCTGGTGAGAGCCACACCACAGCCAGAGCACTGGTAAGGCTTTGCTCAGAGCCTGCACTCCAGAAGAGAAGAGCGTGCTTTAGAGCTTCTGTAAACAAATTAATTTAAGTACAAAGGGAAACTTTTCAAGCTGCTCACCAGAAGAAAAGTCCAGCTCACCAGAACAAAATGTCCAACAATATTTATTAAATAGTTCATGGATTTATATCCATTAGCCATCGTGTACAACACTAATTTTAACTTTACATGTGTGAATTTTAAGCTTGAGCCAAAACAGTTCTGAGGGAAGGAAGGACAGGGCACACCAATGCCTGTCCAATGTGGTTGCTTACTAATTGCTGCTGAAGAGCTCCCTAATGGCAATGAAACTATCCTGCCACTGCCAGAGGGTGTCACTACGGGACTGGGACAAAGCAACAAAACAAATAAACAAGAAACGTGGAGAAACCTATCAGAAATAAGCTCTATGTAACCTTCACATGAGTTGTTCATCATCTCACCTGAGGGCTTTCAGAACACGGTTCTGGAGTCTGGGTACAACATCACTCTGTATTTTCTTTTTTTTCCTGTATCTCTGGTGCTCTATACTGATTTCTAACACTAAGCCTTCAAAGGACTAAAGGAACTACCTATTAGAGTTATTTGCAGAATGTCTGTTGCTCCAACACAATTTCACCTTATTTTCCATGAAAACATCCTTTGAAAATGAAACTATTCTAAAAGCACATTGTTCACATTCACAAGAAACATATTTGTAAGGCAACTGTTTTCACAGCAAGTTACTTACTGCAAAAGAAATCTAAATCTTCTGACATAATGACATACAGCTCAGGTAATTAAAAAGAGCCAAATTGAACATGTAAAGTGATCTTGAGGGCTGAATTTGGTAAAAATCCTAAACCAGAAGAGGAAGCAAGTCAAAGAGCCAAGGCGCACAGTAAATGAAAGCACTCAGAAGCCTGTAAAAAAACCCTGCTATATAAGGAAGATCCCAAGGTGCCCCAAATTAGTAGGTTTATTGCCTTTGTAGTTGAAATGCAATTTCCTTACTACCAGCAAATGGCAGGAGACAGATGACCATGAGGCTATATTAATTTGGTATCTGATGGCCAAGAAACTTGATAGATGTGGGGATGTACGAAGAGCTCGGTCAGGACGTGCGTGTGAGGGATCAGGCGCTGCAGAGCGTGGGTGGCTGCTGCTCTGAATGGGACTGTCGGTGGCAGAGGGTGGGGTGACTGTGAAAAAAGAGAGCATTAAGTCCCAGATTCCACAACATGCTGCTGGAGCAACTGAGCAGCTTCATTTCGGGTACATTTTGGTACCAGGGTAATCTGACTGATGCTGCTGAGGACAGTTTTGATTAGGAAGGGCTGCTCCTGCAAAGTGTTCCAGAGCTCTTGTCAACCTGTCAAGGAATCAAACCTTGTGCTCTAATAATAGAACAATAATTCAGTATTCTTGGAAATAACTTCTAGTCAAAGCACGGGATTTAATAAATAAGAGAAGAAATGTGACACATTTCATACCATTAAAGAACAGTAGGTAAGCTTGGACAAAACACATTTCACTATTTTAAACCAAGTTCCTAAAAGCAAAGGAAAATCTGCATGGATGTTGTAACCACATTGCAGAAAGCAGCTGTATGAGGAACATGGGTCAACTGCAGTGATTAAACTGTCAGGACTTGAAATCAGGGCACTGCTACAGTATTTTAATATAGCAAATCCAGTCTATCATGGTGAAGGTTCAATTGGCTGTTCTGGGAATTATTAGGATGTCAAAAGGCCAAATTCTATTTCTGGGTACTGAAAAGTAATTCCCATTCACCTCATACGATAATGATGTGCCTCTGTTAGGGAAAAGAAGAGCAATCAATTCAAAGGCAGCAGCAAAGTCTCCTTAAAAGTCTTTTCAACAAAGACTATTATAAGAAGAAATTAAATTCAGAATATATGTAAATCTGTTGTTTTGTTTCTCTTGTTTCTACCGGACTTTCATGACAAATAGATCTCTCAGACTATCAGACAGACAAAAAATACAAAGATGTGGAAAACAGAGCTGGAATTTGGCTTAATGACAGCAGACTTGGTCTTTCATTGCAAATGCAGAGAGGGATGTCAGGAGGTCTCACCTTTATGTGGACCTTGTAGTAACTGTAAATCTATAACAGACTATCAGGACAGAAAAATGCCTTTCTGTTAATGAGAATTAGAGCTCTAGACTGAGAAGTTTATTCTGCTTACCTCAATTATCACATCTGGAAAATTATTCAGTTCATGTCTCAGCCTTTACTCTAGGACATTCACTCACATGAGCAAAGAACTTTCAAATCCTCTGGGGTCGTGGTACAAATCTATTTTTTTCACATGGTCATATGCACAAACAGAAGAATAAACTAAGCTTGATCCTGCGAAGAGTGATGGTAATTGCCAGTGTTTTAGTTACTCAGACAGTGCAGGATCAGGACCTCGGAGTGCAGGGCACAAGAAAATAGGTTAGATGTGATGAGGAAAAGAGTTTTTGTAAGAAGCCATCACCATGCACTGCTGGGAAATACTGCACAAAATGGCTTAGGAACAAGCTTGAGCCAGCATGGTTGTTTGGGCAAGGAAACAGAGTGTTCAGTGCTGAGACACTTGTGTTCAGCGCTGAGCACTGGACTCGTGCTCTGGGCAGCAGAGCTCCTCACCCCGTGGAGCTCTGGGTGCCACTCACTGGGTGCTTCACCCTCTCCCTCAGCAGCAGGATGAGCCATGCTGTGCACAGCTTTCCTGACACCATCTGACACCGGCTACAAAATCTCAGAGGCTCCTAAATAAAACCCCATCCTTTGTAACTGAACTAGAACAATAGCCTAGCAAGAGTCCCAGTATGTGCCAGTTTCAGACATCCAAAAATCAGTCGGGCTCCGAGTTGTAAGAGCTTGGCTTTCAGGAGGACCGATGTCATGCAAGTGTTTTGTTCACAAGAGATGGCTGCTGACTCTTCATTAAGTGAAATAAATTTTCATGTCATCACATTTTGCCATCTTTGAAAAAAAAAAAACCCTCACAATATTCTGGAGCACTTGAGAAAGTACTGCGAGAACCAGCAAGAGCAGAGAGCCAAGTTTGATCTGAAGGTTTCAAGCAATGGAAAAATCTGCCACATCCCAAGCTAATTTAAATTATGGATCAGTTCCCTGGTTACTCTAAAAAGAAAAACTAAACTTTTCCAGTCTGAATGTGCCCAACTTCAGCCACCAGCTTTTGGATCTCACATGGATCTAACATGCATCTGTTAAAGAGACCGTTGCTACCACTTACCTTTCCCTCACAGACAGGATAAATTCACCTTCATTCTGCTTCTTTAAACTAAATAAAGTCTACACACACAAAACTGGGAAGATGCTGAGTGCCTTAAAATAGCATCTGATGTTGTTTTTTGGATATGCACTATTATATTTTCATTTTAATGCACCACACAGAGAAGCACATTATACTTTTCTAATGCAAATTTCAGCTGTCAACAAGCACGTCTTTGGATGATTTATAAATCAGAACTTGAATAAATACAAAAACCCAAAATCCCTACAAAGAATGTGATCGTTTGGACAGGGGGGTGGTGGGGTTTTTTGGGTTTTTCTGTTGTTGTTGTTTTTTTTTTAATTTCTGAAAGCAAAAAGCAAATTGAAAACTGTCTTGGTTTGAAGAAAACTTCTTTTTCTGCCTTTTTTATAAGAGAAGAACAGAAAGAAAAGGAACCTGGTGGTGCCAAAGGGTTAAAGTATCCCATTTCAGGCAGTCTGAATATCTGAATTTAGCAGCTGACAGTGCATGGTGTGTCAGTCTCTTACAGCTGTTCCAGTTGATTCAAAGACCATCTTTGTTTCTCGAAATCTTAGCAACTGTGACTTTTTTCCAAAGACAATGATAGACCAGCTGTTACCTCACAAGATGCGATGTACTTCAGGTCAAAGTCTTTAGTAAGGAACTTGTAAAACAAGAACTAAATCATTGTTTGGGTTTGTCAGGGTTTTTTTCATTAAAAGAGAGTTAGCAGCCTAACAGTCAAACAACTTACACTTGGTATT
This sequence comes from Machaerirhynchus nigripectus, assembly GCA_013397975.1. Lineage (NCBI taxonomy): Eukaryota > Metazoa > Chordata > Aves > Passeriformes > Dicruridae > Machaerirhynchus > Machaerirhynchus nigripectus. The sequence goes on along the minus strand of VZRQ01006475.1, from coordinate 2,294,804 downwards.
CCCATTAAGTGCACCGGAATGACAGAGAAATTTCATCTGGTTGTTGAGCTGAATTTCTCTCTTATACAGGAAAAGAAAATCCCACCACTAAATCTTGCAGTATTACGGGATATTTTTTAGTTTGAAGGCCAGTTGCTGCCTTCCCAAACACGGTGTTCCTAAGCAGATGTCACCTCATCATGGAAACGCACAGGTCCAACCACTCAGAACGCAAGGTGGGGACTTTCAAGAGAACCTTGCAGGAGCTAAACATTCACTCCCCACTATGTATCAATCAGTGGGAAGCTTAAGTTCCTTTAAGCTCTCTGAACATCCTCCCATAAACACAAAACGAAGCAACTGAATCCCGGAGCTGATCCTCCAGCACCGGTACCGGTCACACCCCACTTGAAGACACTTTCCAAGCCCTGCAAGGCTGCAGAATCAGTCACCTAATGAAGACTCATGAGAGCAGGAGTAGCTGGTGCAGAAGACAAAGACTTGCTGGAAAGAGTGGACGTTCTTTTATTCAACCTTTGTGTTTAATTCTGGAAAGCCTCAGCATTGAGTAATGTATTTGCAGAGCCACTGCCAGCTAATTGTTGTGTAAAGAAGCACACAAAGGCACGGTCATATATACTGCAGTGGTAGAAAAATTTTACAAGGCCTGTTAAATTCAGCAGTATTCATAATTTTTCTGTTTTATATAGAGAGAGATAAGTTTAGACTCAAGATTGTTTCACAGTGTGCACGAATACTATTTGCCTCGGGCTATTTTTTCTAGATCTAAAAAGGATTTATGTAAATAACTTCTCTGCTTTAACTCTGTTTTTCAGAATGGGTGACATACTGCCCATATGTAAACCAGTGCTTTATGCAGAATTAAAAATAACCACCATTAGGCATGGCGCCGCCAGTATTTGTGATGGAGAATATAAACTGTCTAACAAAACACTGAGGGTGAATCACAACCCCTAAAAAGCTACAAACTGACAGTATTTGTTTCTCGAGATAAAAATATCCATAAATACCAAATGTGTGTGCTTTTAGTTTTGTTTAAGAGAGTAACCTGCCTACCAGGCCAAATACTGACATCACAACAAGTGCAGTCTGCTGATGCTGTCAGGCTGTTGTGAGGGGATTGATACCAAAGCAGATACAATCTCCTGATGAATGCTGAGAGCACAACTTTGCATAACTCATTTAAAGACTGCTGCCTGCAGGCACCACGATGGTAATTAAAGACAATAATTCTTGGACAAATGAGATGGATGTACTGGAAAATAAAGTCAGTGCTAAATTCACAGCTAATCCTTCAACGGAGAATTGGATCATTTATTTTCCAAATGGCTGGGCAACTCTACCTGGTTTCATTTCCATCTCTGCTGCCAGATATTTCTTTCTCCAAAATCCGTAATTTTTTCTAGTTTAAGTAGTATTCCTCATTGGCAAGCTCCAACTCAGCAAGACTGAATGTGCTTCCATTTACATACATGAATAGTTCCTTTGACATCCACAGCAAGTGAATGGAACAACTCGAAGTTAAACAACACAAAGCTAAACAACACGCTTTTAAACACCATGAGGAATCAAGGCACCACAAACAAGGCACAAAAGGCACAAAGAAAAGAGGGATTGCCAAGCAGTTTACCTGGAAAATGCCTTGGTGTTACCCAAAGGAGAAAAGCTTGGTTTAGCGTGCCTTGGTAAATTTGAGTTTCCACTTTTTGGTTGTTTACAAGCAGAATTCACAGGACAGGCCAATCATCCAAGACCACTGATGATCAGGAAAAAATCTCCCACACAATGTGGTTTTGCACACATTGCAGTTTCTTCGGTACCAAACCTGCTACGTGTGCATAATATAACTTGCATATTCACACCTCCTCTGCCCCCAAGCTACCACTGTCTGCTGACAATCTCTTAAATTCTTGCACAGGTGGGGTACTCGTGCCTTTACAAACCTTCAGGGGATGCCTCTGCACAACTCTGAGATCATGCTGCATCTCCTCTCTCTTTTGCTATTCCCAAAAAGCAAGGTGAAGAATCCTGTCCAACTCTGGTCACAAAAAATCCCACTGAAACTCAAGGAAGCCACATGATGGATCAACAAAGCCCTCAGCCCCCACTCTGCCTTGCTGTGCAATTCCTCTCTCATCTCTTATTCTTTGTTTTCATCTCTCATCTCCCCAGCTTGCCTTCTCAGGCATTCTTGGCAAGGCTCACTGAAGAGGTATCTGCACATCTATTTCCATCCTCTGTCCAGTGACTAGTAAGGGAAATTAAGGTGCAGTTTTGCCACCATTTAGTGTGATTTGGGCCCCTGCTGCTGCCCAAAGGGGAGGTCCTGCCCAGCCCACTCCTTCCTTCCACTTGCCAAAGCATTTTGGCAGCCAGGCACAGGGAGGGAGGAAGGACCTGCTCTGACTGAAAATAACCCTGCAGGGGAGGATCACCTTTCAGAGAGCTGCTCTGGCTCACCTGGCCATGAGAGCAACAGGAACATCCAACCAAGCTTTGGCACTCCCTGTGTTACTTCGTCCTTTGGTGCCAGCTTAAAATTCAGCTTAAATCCCTGGTGAAACCATACCCTGAGTTTTCTACGGCATTTTGAGCATCAAACTTAGACACCTACAGCAGTCAGAGTAAATATTCCCTCTTAACATCCATGTGTGCTCAGCACAACATGTGGAGGTACAGAAATACGAATGCAGTATCATGGGAAGGGGATTTTTCCTGCACTGCTCTGCACACCGTAGGTATACTTGAAGCACGGGCAGAAGCTAAATCTGTGTTTGTTTCTTAACAAAAGAGTTAAGTTACAAATGCAAGGAAAACACAGGATGTGTAACGAATATGTCATAGCTGTGGCATCCTGTTTCTAAAATATCTTGCTCCTGAATGGTGCTGTCTTAAGTTTCTTCCACATGCATGAGGCTTTCCAGCTGGCCTGCAGCCAGTGCTTTAATAAAACCTGGTATTATGCAGAAGTGAATAAAGCTTATAGCAATAATAATGTCCTTGAAATTTGCTAATCACCAGAAGTTTCAGGAAGATTTCCATATGAGATCAACAGGACAGCAACTAAAATTCACTTGTTAGCTAGGGAAAGCCACTTTTCTCGGGATAAATTATGCCTGTACTGAAAGAAACCCCAAGACATTACTGACCCAGATGAAAAGTGTGTTTTCTGAGTTTGAAGACAATACCTTGCTGAAAAGGAGCTGCAAGCACTTCAAAAAACTTTAGGATGTAAAATGATTACAAATTGAAGAAAAAGTCTGAGAAAATAAATATACTTGCAATAAAGACACCACAGCTAAGAATATTAGGGTAGGGGTGACCAACTGCATAAATACATGGTGAGGATTCACGGCCAAAGTAGCACTTTTGCAGGAAAGGATCCACTGACTCCAGCGGTCACATCCTAAGTAGGACTCAAAAATACCCCATCGCTGTGAAAAATTTAAAGAAACAAGCAAGACATGGAGCAACTGGGGAGAGTTGAGGAAAACAACTCTCGGTAAGCAGGTGGAGGAACCTGCAAAGTGCCAATGTTCATCTTTACATCTTGGTCCCAGTGAGCACAAATATTAAAATATGCGCTTTATCCTCCCACCTCTGCCATGCAGGGAACACACAAGAGTAAATGCAACACTGTGTACACTGAAATAAATATGGAAGTTTTGTCTTCACGTTCATTTGTTGGTACTTTTTTTTTTGTGCCTTTAGAAGAGGTCAACATTGTAGTGAAAGCATTAAATACCATTTTGTGCCTCTTGCTTTCAAAGCTGTTTCACACCACTATACTGTTCAAAGAAACCAATTTATTAATAATGCAAGTAACAAAATACACAAAAGTATTCTGAAAGCTGTTGCAAGCCTCACAGCTGCCTGTACATTAGTAATAAATGCTTCCAAAAATTACATTAGCTAAACATTTATCTACTCTCTTTACTCCTTGATGAACAAGTTTCACATAGCATTTACACACAGATATGGTGAACTTTTAACCTTTCCACTTCTTTACGTGGTCAGGAGGCCACTGAGCTTCTGTACAGGGACTGACAGATGTGGCTCATGATGCAGCAGAGCAGACTGGCACTGGTGACATCCTAGAAGCAGCAGGGACACTCCTGCTGCTCTCAGCCCTGCTCTCTCCCCTGCTGGTTATTTCAGTTATATTTCCTTCTCCTCCTTGGCAATCACCAGCTTTGGGTCCAACCTCCACTCCCACAGGGCCTCACCTCTGAACTCCCTCACTGCCCCCCTCTCAGTGGCTGGCCCTGTCCAGTAGAGACACAACATCCTGTCAATGAAATGATGAAAAGTTACTTTTTATTTTTATCCACAGAAAAAAAATGAGTAATTTCTTCCTCTTGACTCCCCCTTACTATTCAACATCAGGGAAGAGCCAAGTGGGTGTACTTGTACCCCAGCATTACGTGATGAATGACAAAAAATCTTCATAGCTACACTGCAGGGTTAGAAGAGATTAATCAGAAGAGGTTAGAAAAAGGTCACTCGGACTGGCCCCTTGTCACCAATTTCGACTTTACACACCATTTCACAACTAGGAGGCCTTAGAGGACGTTAATCTGCTGGATACCCAAGAGTGGGAGAGGAAGCAGAACGCTGCCAAGTTGTGGGTGTAATTCTATCTGTGCACGGACAGAAATCCTTCGGCGGCTGCAGAGCCAGAGCAGCAGGGAGGCGGCGGCACCGCGCCGGCCGCGCCAGCCTCGCCCACGTGCACAACTCCCAGGCACCACTGACCCAAAGAACGGGGAAAGCTGGTGCAAACTCTAAATCATCTTCAGAACGGGCCTGAATCATGAGATCTCATCAGAACCAGGGCGGGGATAAGATCAGCGAGGAAATTCCCCTCATCCAGCCATCAGAACCTACAGCACAGGCCACTGAAGACAAACCGTGCATTCCTGGTTATTCAGATGAGAACAGCAGCTCCTTACAGCTACAACCACATTCCCACTTCAGGGAGTGGGCATTTAGCCCCTGGCTTGGAGAGAACCAGGACCTTACTCCAGAGTTTAACCAAGTCCCACAAGAAAACAGTGGAGTGCCACGTCACTTTGCAGAGCTGCACTGTTCTTTGCAATATTAGCAACTCTTGAACATTTTGGCAAAAGTTGCTGATAATTAGCTCTGCTGCTTTGGGTACTGTTGCAGTTACATTTCCCTTTTATTGCACTTTTCAGTACAATTTTACACCAGACACTCCGTGTGTGTAGGACATCGATGGCAGCCCCGTTTGAAGCATGGCACAGGAAAGGATCTGATCTAAAATAAGACTTGAAGAAAAGTATTTCCAACACCAGTGCAAAAAGATACTTGTTTACCTTAACTTCAGCAGGGCTTCCCATGCAATCAACCCTTCATATGGAATATCTGACACAGAGATAATGTGCTACACTCTGCCTTTATAAACAAGGGTTTAAGTTTCACAGCTGCCAAGCAGCAAGTGCAGCACAAGTCAGAGCAGGCTAACACAAATATCTTTTTGAAGAAAGAAAAAATGTAAGCGTCATCCACTGTAAATGAGAAATTGCTACTCCATCCTTCCCCCACCTGAACACCTCCTACATTTTGGTCAAACATGAAATTAGGTGAAACAATGATAATATCTTCAGTGTAGAAATCACTGAGGAAAACAAACACAAACCAATAAACACCAGCACTGCAGCACAGAAAATAAAATAACCTTACCTAGCTTTCCACCATTCCAAGAGCCCAAATGAAGTAATTACCAATTACTTTACTGAACTACAGATGTACACTAAGAAGATGCAGGCTGGCAGTGATGGCAGTGGTATGCTCTGACTTGCTGACTTCTCCACACTTGACAAATGCAACCAGACAAGGGTAAGAGCATGATGTCAATTTATTCCTTCATTGCAATCTTGTCTGCAGAGCAGAATATGCATCCTTCTGTGAGCTCCTTTTCTTTTTCCCCGTGTCAGCAATAGCGTGCTGTGCTCATCATGAGGCTCAAATGAGGCCCCTGGACACATCCCTGAGCAGGGAAATGGTCTACACCTGAACATGCTCCAGTACACGAGCCAGGAGCTCCTAAATCTTTTGACACCAGAGGCAGAATACACCCAGTCAAGTCATAGTTTGCGAAAGCAAAGAGCCTACAATGCACCTGCAGCACACACCTGGGAGCCTGCAGGTCTCTTCACTCCTAACACATATCCATGACAGGACAGAGGAAAATGGGACACAGGGAATGGATAGGAAACACCACGATCATGATGCACAATCAGCACAGTGCAAGAAAAGGCACTTGTCCTTCCGTTTTTGTCTCTCACCCTACTTCGATAACATATTACAGAAATGTCCTTTTTCCAGCCCTAAAACCTCTCCTTTCAGTGCCTGTCACACCAGCATGCTGACGGTATAATCAGGATTTACAGCAGTTCTGTACAAGGATCCTCCTCTGTGGGTGAAAAAGCTAGAAGAAACGTGCAAAGTTCATCCTCTTCTCATTACTCCAGAAATCTGCGTGTTAACAAGGTATCATTAAGATTGCAAAGTAATTAAACTGTGTAAACATCTGCAAGAGGGAGCAAAATTTGCACACTTGGAATGTGCTTTGACTGCAAGTGTTTGGGTAGCCCCACTGAAGGGCTGTGCTGCTGCTGTGCTGCCAGAATTAAAATCGTCAGCGTGGACAAAGTTTTTGTCCTTTCTAACCACGGAAGCACAGAAAAGTGGGGCTGGTGAGGAGTTCCTGACCTCACTGAGCTTTATCTGCTGCAAGGCAGGGCTGATGCTTGTCATTCCTAGCAGACCACAGTCTAATCTGTCCTTAAAGGCCTCAAGTGGTGGAGACCCCACAACGTACCCAAGCAGTCAGAGACCTCTTCTTGGATCTGGCTTGACTCTCTCCCACTGCACTTTGAATCTGTTGTTCTTTACCCTCTGGCCCACAGAGCAGTTTATCCCTCATATAGCATTATTCACATGCAATTATCAGCTATTATTGCATCCCTCTGCCCCAGCTTTTATTCTGCAGGCCAACCAATCCCATTCTTTCTTCAGAAGTGAAGTTATCTAGGTCTGTGATCGTCCCACCACTCTTCCATGAACTTCCCCCAACTGTTTATCACTGAAGTGCAGTGCCCAAACTGGACACTGTGTTCCAGCTGAAATCTCTCCAACACTGGGACATCTTGTGTGTTCTGTTAAGTTACCCCCAGTAAAACATTAGCATTTTCAAAAAAAGCTGGACATTAGTGACTGTTACTCAGACCATGAGTCACAACAAGCTCCACGTAGTTGTTCAAGGAACTACCAAAACTGCAAAACCGTCTTGTAGTTACAGAGGTGTTCTTCCTGCCTAAGGAACACTTGTCTGCCCTTGGCTCACTCTCGATCCACCCTGCTTTGACTAGAACATTCCTTCAATCTGTCAGCATAATTCTGAATTCTGCCCTTGTCTCCCAGTGTTTTAGCAGCCCTTCCCATCTCCACGTCAGCTAAAAATTCAGCACTCATAGTCTGTCCCACCGAGGCTACTAATGACAATAATGGTGAAAAATAGAACAACCCCATCAATTTACCTTTCCATTGGGATGATGGACCAGTGACAACTGCTGTTTGGTATAATTTTGTCAGTTTTGCACAGATTCCACACTGGTTTCACTGGAGACACACTTCCCTGGATTTTTTTATGAAGCCATCATAAACATTAATGCCAAAAACATTACTGGGAGTTGTGCTGTTTGGCCTCCTTTGTGCCTCCCCCAGCTGTACAACTTGCTATCAGTTCTGGAAAGACATTTTCAAGTCTTTAAAAGTCACACTGGCTGTTACTGAACTCCTTGGTCTCCTTCAGGTGCTTATACATAATTTGTTTGTTCCAGTTTTTCTAAGAACAAAATAATTTACCTGTCATTCTCTAAATAATTTACCTGTCATTCTCTTTTATCTGTTTACAGACATTATGCTTTTTCTTTCCCACTTATTCAGCACTTGACCTGTCTTCCCTGAGTTTCAGAAGTAATGACAAATACTTCTGAGATTGCTTTAGCTAATTAAGTAATCTAGAATAAAGTTTATCAGGCCCACCTGTTCTGAAAATATTAAATATGTCTGAATGCATTCTAACCTGTTCTTGCCCTTTCTTACCTTGTGATTTTACCCTCTGCCATAACACCATGAGCATGTTTGAGGGTGCACCTAGTGTGACTCAAACACATCAGCGAGAGCAGTTCTGAGCCCTGAGTTGAAATTTAATCTTATTTCTTGTCCTCACACCAAGCTGTGGATTCCCTGAAATCATAAAGCACCTCATACCTTCGTTCATTGTCATCAAGATGAGCAAAGAGCACGTTCTTGGAGATGGCCTTAGCCAGAGCAGTCATAGTTTTATAGTCCTTTGGAATAACCTGTAGAGAAAAGAATGAAGGGTAATTACATGTCTGGTTGTATTTCTTCACAAATCGTGAAATCTACAGAAAATTCCGCTAGTTGAGAAAATGGATGCAATTTTATTTCACTGAGACAGGATTAGGCTATAATATAAAGCCACTAAGAATGTCATAAATTACAGTTTTTATAATGTGAGGATAAGAATTTTTGTTCTCAAAATGATGCTCACAAAGGAAATGTAAGATCAGGGATGACTGGGGAGAAAGATATCCATAAAATACTATAATTAGCAGGTGCTGGCAGCTGTGTAGTCTCCTTTCAAATCTCTTGGACTAAGGAAAATGTATTCTGAACAACATCAGAAGCAACCTACTTTTAAAACTGTGGAAATAGCAACATTTCTCTAGGAAAAAGGTAAAAATGTGTTGATTACACCATATTTTTCAGTACTGGCTGTGGTAGAAGGAACCAAGCTCCTAATAGGCCTACTTGAATCAAAATCCTGTGCCTTGGCTTCATGGCAAACAAGAAGAATTTGCATTTGAGAATGAAGAGGTCTTTAATTGTTAATTGGAGAGATGTCAAAGTCCTGTTGCGCATTAATTTGCTCAAAATAAAAGTTGAAATTCAGGACTATTTCCACTTTGGAAAGTTAGGCTTTCCTTTCGGTAAGCATTTAGGTAAGATATCAATAGATAATGTATCTCTGTATTTGCCAAGTATCTTCTTCTACCAGTCAGAGAATCCAAGATTAGGAGAGACACAAATTTGTAACAAAATTATGACTTGTCAAAGCCATGCATTGTTTTTAGTAATGTGATTTTCCTTAATAGTTTCATTGTAACAGGACAGAATCAAGCACAGCAGAAGTTTTAAGTGTTACATAAACCTTACTGAAAATCAACATCTCTTTGTCTTTCAATTACTGCACAATAAAGGTCTGATAAGGGGCATTTACCTTTCACATTTTCTTCTAACAGAAATGGTGTATCTGTCTGGCCCAAGTTACTACATGTGTTGATGTGCAGGGGCTTTCCTTCCCTCATCCTGGAAAGGCAAGATAGCAACCAAAAGGAGGATGTCTCAAAGGGGAAAGCTGATGTAGAACCAGTTCTCACGAAGAATTATCAGCATTCATTTCACAGGGAAACACTGCACTGTGAAGATCTAAAGTTGAACTCTGGCCTCAGACCTCGCTTCTATTGACTGCTGCAGTCACTAGATTGCTCAAATTAAGTCTAGAGAAGTATACATGTACAAACTGCAGGTTTGTATCGGAGTGAAACCTAATCTAATTTATCTAAAAGGCTGGATTTCTCAGTGTTAAACTCAGCCAGTATCTTATTCTTGGTTTTTACCCTATCAGAGGAACACTGGATTGAATTGCAGGCCTGAACCCTTGCTCCATTAAGAATACCCCAGCTGCTCAGCTTACGGCTGATGAGCCAAAAGGGTAAATAATCAGATCACTAAGACATTCAAGTCCAGCCTTTCTGGCTGATTATGAAATAGCACTGACTAGCCTTACTCAGTGTAAATTTGCAGCAGTGAAAGCCACAAGGCTTTGTGGGTTTGCTGGGGCAGGGACACAGACAACACAGGAGAGATTCTACAGGTGTAAGCAGGCATCTGACCAAAATCAAATGCCGGGAAGAATCGATTGACCATTTCTCACAACACTCTTCCACATAATCACTGAACGTTCTCTTCGAGCTGATAACTCTCTTTAGAGCATGATTCCTGTTCTGTTAGTTGTTAACTGTGTTATGTCAGATGTGTTGACAAATATTGCTTTCTCTAGATCAAGGATGAACTAACCCTCCACAGAGATCTCCCCCAGAATGGAGCCATGCCATGTGCTTGCTCAAATCACAAAGCTAAATCTCTTTTGATTTTCTCTCCAGGGACATAACTCATTTCACTGCCTCTAGCACTACTCATGCTATAGCTCAGCCCTTCAAGGGATCCTTCAAACTGGCTTATGACCCAGATGTGTTTCTATCCAACACCTGAATTCAAGCCAACACTTCTGACTACCATCTAAAATCCCATCTGTTTGCAATAGTCTAACACAACCTTTGTCTTCCTTTTTACCCTCTTAAATTTGTTTCATAATTTGTCCTTTCAGTGTCTCCTTTCATTTCTGTGTTCTAGAAATCTGTCACAAACACACATCCATGGGATTCACCATGGGATTCATTTGCTTATGGCAGAAGACAAAGTACTGGCACATATCCTCCCAGTGCTAGTTCTGTATTCCTTCCAGCATCTGTAGCTTTACAAGAAACTATCCCCTAAATTATTATTATTTAAGTTCAGTCATTTCCTAGGAAATTAAAATCGTAAGAGGGCCAGTCACAGAACACACAGAATATGATCTGTATTGCTGCTTCTGGTTCTTGCCTACTCATGGTTCTTGCCTACTGTCAGGACTCACTGACATCACTGCTGAGAAATGAAAAAAACAAAGTTTACTTCAGATTCCATTATAAACATGAAAGAATTACTCAGGGGGGTGGGAAGGGATGTTTCCTTTGATTTTCAGAAGAGTCAGATGGAACCCATAATAAGCAGAAACAAATGTGATCTCTTCACGGAAGTTTTTTAGGGGGATATTGCAAAATGCACAGAAAGAAAAGTGTTTTAAAGTAGTTTTTGAAGTATCACATGAGTTTTTAAAAGTGCAGGGAATTCATTAACAGCTTGACCACAGTGCTGTTAAAATTTACCACACACTTGCAAACATCATTTAACTGCCACAAGAATACTCTTACACACTTGTTCTTAGGATGAATGGCTCTCCTAATTCCTTTTTTCTTGGGACAGAAATCCCCAGAGCAGCCAGTGAACTTGTATCATAAGCAGATGACAAAAGCACATCTGATTGCAAAGGCAAAAAGCATTCTGCCAAAAAGCAGTGACTGACAAAATGTATTCCCATAAAGAAAAAGCTCTTTGAGTTAAAGCTACTCCAGGCGTGCACAAAAGCACATTAGTAGCATCTGTCAACCTTATGAAATACATTTTGAGCCTGGCTCCCTAAACAAACATGACATATCCTATTGTAATGTCTCTCTTTTAATAACCTTTGAAAGCTTTAGCCAGTTTCAAAAAAAATTTGCAGAGTTATTAAGAGATATCAAAGATATAACATAGCTAGATATTTTTGTGAAAAAGGCAGTTAAAAAGAGAGAAACCCCAATTAGAGCTCCTGGTGAAGAAATTACCTAATTTGTGATTGGCATTTCTTCAAAGACAATGGTCACATAAAATCACCCAAGTATGGTCAACAGACTTCCAAAATTCAATGGGTTAAGTGGTGCCAAACCAACAAGGGAAATACATGCCTGAATGGTCTAGGAAACCTAAATGACTTAGGTTCAAGAAAACTTGGGGCAGAACTGACTTTTGGAAACAAAAAACAAAAAAACCCAACCAAAACAAACAGGAAATGCAGCGATAGAAAAGGTGTCTTCCAATAATGTGAGGTTCTGACCAAACTCAGAAGATGCTAAAGTCAGTGACTAACAAGGAAATGGCTGAGAGTTACTGGCCCTGTTAGACAGAGAAAGAGATGAGCAGCACATCTCAAAAAGGAAGGAAGAGTGAATGCTGAAATCCCAGGGATGGGGAAAGCCCTTGGTCAAGGAGACAGCAAAAGAACTTGAGTGTGAAGGTGGTCAGGCCCTGCTCGTGCCGGCATGAAGACACCATCCTCCAGGCTGGCCCAGGAGCCCAAATTAGGAACAAAATCTGAGTCACTCGATCGTATTGTACATCTCAGAACCAGGCAGATGGTCCCACGTTACCTTTCTGACGTAGGAAACAGCATCTTCCTCGGTGTACACCTCTGCACTGACCCCCCCTCTCCTGCGCCGGGCCTTCACCACCGGGTTGGGAGGCGGAGGGGAAATCTCATCGTCGTGAGAATCCGACTGGGAGCTGGATTTCTGCCGAGCCAGTATTTGCTTGCATTCTTCCTGCAAGGCAAAAAGAGACAATAAAACAGCTCTTACCCACAGGTATAGTCAATTTGCCCTTCTTTCATGACTGTCAGCAACCCCTTCACTTCTGTGCTTGGGTGACTGTCAATTTGCACTGCTGAAAGAGAAGTACAAATTTAATGAGAGTAGCAGTGACTCCAGTGTGTGTACAGGCATCATCACTCCGGGACTCGACCTGTTCAACTCCTTCCTACACATCATGGCAACCAACGTCTATGAAGTGCAGGCGTATCTGTGCAGATGCTCCTTGCTGAGAGTGCAGAACAAACCTCTTCTGCTCACTCTCCAACATCACAGCTGTTATTTTCTCAGCTGGCTTGTACACGTCGTTGTCTCTCCTACAGACAACTTGTCAGAAGTCACACACTGATGTATTAGATGGGTTTCTTCATCTTGCTCTGCTTTGCAAGCTTACTATCACCACAAACAACAAAGATGCTCCCTACTCCAGAATTCGTGCCATACAACTGATTTATAATCAATGGGACTCCTTCCAAGCAAATAAGATCCAAGGTAGGCTCCAGAGGGCTATGAAAGATGATGGCTGGCCTAGCACCAGCTGGCCAATAGGGACATTATTCTCCAAATTTCATGCTTGTGAAAGAGAGAATAAAATGGGAAGGAGAATCCCTGAAGAGAGAGTAACAAGAGTAGGAAACAGTACAGAAAACCGTCAAGAAAGGAGGTCAGAGTTGCAAAACTGTCAGTTCATACACTGAATTTGACTTCCAAAGGACAGAGACAAACCAGATTACCCATAATTATAGTATATTCCCAGAGCCCCACGTTCTATCCTTCAGCTTCCTGGGGTGTGAGGGAAAGCACAAACAAGTAAAATTCCCTTTGCATCATCCATGTCCGTCAGCCAAAAGAACCGAGGCCTGTCTGCTCAGACCCAGCCCTCCTTCCCACCCCAGCAGCCCTCAGCCACAACACACCACACTGCCTCTGCTGCTTCACCAGAGCCTTCTGGGCTGGCTCACCCCAGCCTTCACTGATCCTGCCTAAAGGCAGGGGAGAGCTGGAGATGGGGTGGACCATATGTTCTGTTCCCTGGCACAGGAAACCAGCGGGCATGAGCAGGAGGGACACAGGCACTGTAAGAAGGCAAAGCTGGCTGGTGCAGCAGTAGCCCAGTGTTTCACCAGCTGTCATCTCCTCTGTGCAGCAAACCCCACAGCCTGGTAGCCCCAGTGTTATGCTGAGGGATGTTCATGGGGCCATCACCCCACGACCCCCTGAACAACCCCAGTATTTTTCAGACAACTCAGCTCAGCAGCACTGCAGGCTACCCAAAAGAAAACACAGCAATGCTGAGCTCCCTGCACACCCCACAACCCAACACTCCTCCGACAGGGATGCCAGAACCTGGCCTCTGTCCTACAGGAAATTTCCAGTGAGAGTTTCCATTCAGAGCTAGGACAGGAGTCAGTGGAGAAGGGAGCATCTGGGAGCACCAGCATGAGTGGCAGATCACCAGCATCACCAGCTGGTCTCACTGCCAGAGGAAGTGAGTTATCCACAGCTCATCAGGTATGGCACCAGAAAAGGGCACTACAGAAAACTGGCGCAAGCTCACAGCTTCTAAGCTTGCAAGAAAAATGAATGACTAATATATGCTTTGCCATTGATGTTTACAGCAAATCCAGTCATGTCACTTGTCTTTTCTGGTCTTATTCCAGTTTCTTCCCACACCGTCACTGACACTGCCCTTCTCATTTACCTCTGACACCAGTCTTTGATGCAGTATTGCTACTTGAAATAAATAACTGAACAGTATTTCCCATGCTGCATGACTCAAAGTAACAAGTCACACATTCTTGTTTTGAAGAAGGCACTACTGAAATATTAGGGGACAAGCTCAGAGATAAAACGTAGAGGGCTGGCTAAAGATCTGACTTTTCAAGATCCCGACTTGCCTCAAAAAGTGCCAAGTTCTTTCTGAGATCAGCTGGGTTTTAAATTTGGTTTACAACCCCAAAACTCCCAGGATACAATACAGCTGAGCTCAGTGATGTAACCAAAAACCAGAACTTCAGAAGTATTAAATCCTTACTGAAACTTTTTCATTTCACATTCAAATTTCAAGTAGCAGCACTAGATATGTAAAAAATGACTCAGCTAGATTTTCCTATTGTGTAAGAACTGCAAATCCTATTTCAGCATCCTCATCAACTTCTTCCCTACTCCTCTGTGCCTCAAGATTCCGTAACAACAATCAAGCAAAGTATTTCAAATACAAAAGTGTGCTATATATTATAACTATATTTAATATCAAGCGTTTAAAAACAAATGGTGTGACTGAAGAATTTCAAATAACATTACTGACTATTGCAGCTTATGCATCTCTGACAGTGCTAATTGTCTCTGATTATATTCAATGAACACAACCAAATGCACCTTCTTCATGGGCTTAACTGAAAGGTAGTGAAGACCTTTCTGAAGAATGGCAGCTAAAATTTAACTAAAAGGCAAGTACAACAAGAGGGCAGTCAGGTGACTAATGGTGTGCAGCACTTACACAGTTCTTTTTATACAGCATATTTACTCACAGAGAAGAGCAGTAGTTTGCCACATTTGAATATAAAATACACTCTTCTTTTTCAGTACGCATTGCATAAAAGCCACCTCCAAGGAATTAATAAAGAATATATCCCCTGCCCCAGCACAGATTTATATACAAAAAGAAAGCTCAGTGAGATAAAATTAATACTACAAAGCATGCTCTTAAACTCAAATACTTTTAGAAGCCAAAAAGATATTAAAGGATTATAAAAGTGAGTTACGGTGTGATTCATTTTAAAAGGAAGTCTCTTCACTACAAACTCCTTTTATATAAACAGCAGGCAGTTGACTGGCTGGCTTTTCCATGCGCCGCTATTTGTAGTCTGGGAAGGATCCCCATTCCCGAACTAGAGCGTGCCTTTTGGAAGCAAAAGCATTTGCTCTGTCCTGGGCTGAGCTCTCAGAGAGACGTCTTCCACATATCCTGGGGTAAAACTGCACAAATGCAGCAAATGTTTGAAAGGAGGAGTGAACTGTCTCAAGAAGAGTTCTTCAAACACTGATCTTCAGACACGGCTTGATGTGAATCCCTGTGCAGAATTCAGTTTCAAGTAAACACCTCATCATCTTTTGTTGTCATGACAACAAGTGATATATCTCTCTCTCTCTCTCTCTTTGGATGGCACTGATAATTCATAACCATATTGCCCAATTATGTCCACTTTCAAACGAGAAAACACATGAAAGACACAACTGCAAGACAGTGTATTGCCTCAAATTGAAAGAAGACCCAATAAATACAACTGCAGTGACCAATTTATCTTTTGGATGTCCACTTCCAGCTACAAGAGGCTGAGGTATAAACCACAGGAATGTAGCATATTGTCCTCAGCATCCTTCCCAAATAATGTTTCCATGAGTTTTCAATGAGTTTAAGCACTGCAAGTGAAACAGCCACAATGCTGAGACAGTTTTGAGGTTTACCCTTCCTTTCAGACCACTGCTGAGGAGCACACACACTTCCTGAGCCAGAAGCTTTCTTCTCTATCAGCTGGAGCATTTCTAAACAGAAACTCACCTCCTCCCCCTAGCCTCTCCTTTCAGGCTTTGTCATTACCTGAAAACTCAGATGAGGATGGGAATGAGATGAAGGAAGGAAAGCACCTGAGGAGGCTCCGATCACTGTGCAGCCTTACAACAACATCCCAAGAAGGGTTTTAAAAGCAATTAAACATTTGGTATCAAAGCTCAGTATCTCTGCTCTGCTTCCTGCAATGTATTCACTGCATTCAAAAACAACACCACAAAGTACACTCTAAATCATTTTTTTTTCCCTCAAGCACATTCATAAACTTTTCTGACTGACAGACGTGGATTATTCACAGAAAATATGCAGGAAAGTTCATGCACAGGTAACTAATCTCCCTTTGCACTGGAATTGACCCAGAGGAGATGCTCTCTATCCAGGAGGGTTTCTAACACCCCTCACCACTCCTTGAGGCTGATGATTTATAGCAACCGATAAAGGCTTTGCTGGAAGCACGGGACTGACTGATGCCATCACTAAAAGCAGGAAAAATCTGGGAGATCTTAATGTTCTTGCCAGTCTTATCTTTGCCAGGACTGACAATCTTTATGATCATTCAGCCTTAGATTCACAGAATCCCAACTATTGTTCCACTGCCTTCCCCCTGGTACATGCTACCCTTTCTTCTACAGTACTTCTAAGAAATATCTTTAACATCCTCTACCTACTATCCTGCCAAGGTATTTACCCACTCCTCAATTATCCTCCACTTTGATTACTATTTCTGCATCTTCCAGGGCCTCTCTGCATCTCAGCTCATTCCCAATTTCCAATCTGGGCAAAATTCTCCTGCCGAAAATCCACCTACTCTGATGACACTCCAACTGCATCGCTGGCCTTCCTCAGACTCTTTACTAACATTGTTTTACCTCCTGCAATTTGCTCACACTTCTTGTCTTCTGCCCCACCAGTGTCTTCAGCATCTCTCCCCAACACCAGCTCTTCCCTACTTTCTTACATACGCCTCACAGCAAACTGAGAGGTTGTGTTACAAAACACAGGCCCTATTTTTGATACTTGAAAGCTTATATAATCGAAGAGAATCATAGCCAACACTTCTGATTCTTAAAATCCAGCCAAATAACAATGTATGCACGCATAGCTTGTGTAAGGAAGTGGATTAAGTAACCTGATGAATGTAAAACAGGGGAGCTTGAGATGTGAAACAAAGACAGCTTCCAGGCAGAATTCCCCCTGCATTCCATCACTGCACTCTGCTTTTGTTAGGTTTTGACTTTGAGACTGGGAAAGCTACTCACACTTGTTGACACACAAAGTAAGCAGGGAGCTCAGCTCTGACGTGCTCCACACAAGCTCGTAAGAAATTTTATTTCCTAAGAATTCCTCATAATTTTACTTCCTAAAAAATAAAATTAGTGATAAGCAAGCTGTAAGTTTGCTTAGAACTGATTTTATTTCTTAGGAAAAAGCTTTTTCTGCTCTTACTCCCTTCATCCTCAACCCTTCCCTAAGCCTCTTGCATGTAGGAAAGTTTGCCTGAGGGGGTTATAAAAATTCACCTCGTTTTCCTTTCCCTCTTCCAAAAAAACCTGTCACCCCTCACAACACTGCCTGGGGCTGACTCTGGCAATCACAGAAGTCCCACCTGAGCTGATTTTCATCCAGTACTGATATCAGAGGAGAGGCAGGAGCAGAGGCTGGACAAGCCTGCTCAGAAGTGCAGTCACACAGCCAGGGCGCCTGATGCCCCCACTGTTGTTCCTGTCAGCATCTCAGGTATGGTCCTGAATGCTTCACCAACAGTTCTGATCACCAAGGAGATACCAACTGCTTTGCAAGCTTGGGACAATACAGAAATATTTGGCTTTTTAGCCTTTATAAAACTGCTCAGTTAATGCGTTTTTTCTATAGTTTTTTCTCCATGTGATTTTGCTTCAAATCCGTAACCTCTCCCCAGCTTATCTGAAAGGAATGAGTTACACTTTGCATAATAATAACCTGTACTTTTAAGAACAAATTTCATTGGTTTAGACAGGTTCTGGTGGAAATTACAGATCGAAGAACTCCTTTCTGTGACAAAATATAAATACTAGGAGAGAACACTGTCGCAGAAGAAAAGCCTGGTGCTCCAGTTTTGATGCTCGAATACCTTTGGTTCTGAAGCTCTCTACGGCAAGTAAATAAAGCGCATTTTACTAACAGAGGGTGCATTTGTGGTTTATTACACACTTTTCTCCGCGAGGCCGGCTCCAGGCAGAGCCTTGTGCAGTCCCGCCCGGTGCCGCCAGGTGGGGCCGCGCGGGGCAGCGCCTTCCGCGTTGTTTAATTGCGGGTTCTTGAGCTCAGGTTTTCCTAAAATTCTCTTCCCGGTGGTAGCGTGAGACAGGCGGCGTCAGCCTGGATCCCTAAGAACACTGCCGATCTACGGGCTGTGGTTTTATTAGAGCAAGGCCGTGTTTCCTGTACGTGCTGAGGGCGACAGAAGGGGCCTGGAGGGAGCTCAGGTCCAGAAGGTACCAGCAAAGCCCAGCTCAGCCGGCACAGCCCTGCTCTGAAATACCCCACACGCGAATGGCTTCAGCAAAGCCCTCCCAATGCCTCAACACGTCCTGCAGGTTCCTGCTGCTTCCTCTTCTTTTGTGCCATTTTCTTCATTAGTTCTACTCTTTATCCTAATTCTCCGCTGCGGAACAGTCGAGCTTAGCCTGGCAAAGCAACTCCACCTTTGATCATATAATCGTGGCACTAAACAGCCTGACACTATGAAATTCTTGCAGTCTCAGTATGGCTAAAAATACAAAGCGTTGCCTGTAATTTCTCAGTAATTAACTTTTTCACATAGAGCAAGAACCAGAGATAAAAATGGGTTCCCTGTTTTTCCTGCTATGCCTTCTTTGAGTCCTCAAGTAAGCAGGATTTAATTACAGCTGTTAAAATAATGCCATGGTTTCTTAGCTAACATCTATTCCCTCACTCAAAAAAAACCCAATTACAGCCCCCAAGGGAAAGGTTTTCCTCACCCCATCCACCGAGATCTACACAGTCACAGGGAAACATAAAACAAATTGTTCAAAGGAAATATCACAGGTTTTAAAATCTAAAGTATCTAAACTGTTTTCAACTATTTTCCATGCTCAAGGGCATGTTACAGCTTTTCACGAAGTAACTGTTAATGTGATCAGAGTAGATGTCATCTTGAAGTCCATGGGTCACAGCATATAAAAGTGACTTGCAAACTTCAGAATATAGAAACATAGGCTGATTCCCAGCAATTACTGGCAACTTAAGCAGGTCCTGCCAGTATTAAGTGAACAGAAAAATGTGTAATATAGTTCTCCCACAATTATTTTCAGAGGTATGGTTTTTGATACTGTACTTGATACAAATAAGCTGCAAAGTAAGAAAGGCATTGGGGGAACGTTTTTTTTCTAACATTGGCACTCCTTCAAAATCAAACATTAAACATCAAACCTCAGTCTCCAGCACTTTATTCACAAGTATTTATTCACGTTCTCCCTTTACAGCCCTCTCAGGACATGTCCATGCTGTGAATCAAGAGTGGCCCAGCCATGGAGCTGAACACTAGCCCAAGACAGTCCCCATCCCTCAAGCATTACCTCATTCCCTGGCTCTGCTCTCAGCTGCTCGCACCAATTCCTGCCAAGACAAACCTGCTCCTAGATGTGTTAGACCTAAGAATGATACCTGGGGCCAGTTAGTGTGCTGGGGTCAGGGGTTAGTCCCTGACCCATTCTCATTTAGCAGCAGGCTGAAGGAGGCAATGGACCCAACTCTGACGTCACCAGAAGGTGAAAAGCGTTTATGATCCGCTCTGATCTTGCATGTCGTAATAAATCTTGCCTTTATGAGTTGATTTTATGAGATGGAGTTAAGAATTAGCAAAATTGAACGCATTCTTTTTTTTTTTTTTATTAACCCCTGAGGTAGCTCCAGTACATTGATGTGGATCAAGCTCTACTTGTTTTCTACAAGCTCATTTTTTAGCCACTTGAAAAATATCCTACACTGCATCTCTAAACTTCCCACATGATTTTTTGACAGATAAACTGTTCTTCTACCACTCTCCTCAGCGGAACGTGTTGTTTATCTTAATGAGTTTGGAAAATAACCCCAGAATACCACACTTAGGTGGAAAAATGCATGACTTTGTTTAGAAAATTGTGCTTAAGCCCAAAGATTTTCATTCCTCTCCTTACACAGGACCAAAATTAAAGGAGCTATTAGCAAATGTGCCATGTCAGTATTGCACATTTACAAAAATCTAATGAACAATTGCTAAATTCGCAATTCCATTAGGATTCTTCAAACTAACTGTGTATGACAAGTGTATAAAAACAGGATAAAACTTACTGAAAGATTTCTCTATCTTTAGAAGCCTTCCTTCAACCATTCTCATCCAACCAACTAAGTCAAAATATTATCCTACAGCAGAAAATCCTTCACAGTACCATTCATCCCAAGGAAATCCTTGGAGATGGTTGGGCAACAAGGGAGTCAAACTGCTGTAGGATCAAGAATTACACTGCTGGAAACCTCCAGAAGCAGCCTAAAGCCTCCAGGCTCAGCAGGCTCGGCCCCCAGGCTGCTCTAGGGAGGCAGTGCCAAGATTGTGTCCTCCCACAGCAAGCACAATATTCCCTGCAGCTGATGCCTCGATGTTTCTAAATCATCTTCCATTTTGAGACAAGTGATATCCATCAGCTCCCGTGCTGGCATCCTGATTGACGTCCTACAGAATTCTGGTATCTGCTGCTCTTTGGGAAATAACAGGAGATCACATCAAAGAAAGTGTAATTTCTCAAGGGTAGGAACTGCCCTCCTGTCTCAGGTCTGTGTACTGTGTTAACATCCACAAAGCCAAACTCTCCCAGTGCAACTCCTCAAGAAATCCCTCTAGCAATGGAGCATATTCCATAATACTACAGCATATTTTAACTTTTTTTTTAAGGAATGGTGTTTATGCTTCTTTTCAAGAAGTCCAAAATTCTACACATTATGATGGATAACAATTCTCAACATGATAAAGGAAATTCAACAATTTTGACTCTCCATAAATGGGCCTTGGCTGTCAGAAGTTTAGAATATACAGAAATAAAAGACAGTTTCTTTTTCATAATAATCAAACAGAATTGAAAACCACCTTGTACTTTCTACCCTTCTCTGATGTCCCAAGCATTCTTACTGGGCTGCCACCAAAATACAATGTTTGCATTTTTTTAAAACTACATAAATTTGGCATATGCTGACCCATACAAATATGTACCTGAAAAGCAGAGTGAGATGTATTAAATGTTTTACATCACTGGTGATATATCAGCCTTATGTATTATTCACTCCTGAAGGAAGGAACTACTAAACCTTGTGTCTTAATCCAACAACAACACTTGCTCACACAACGTGATCTTCCTGCAAAGACACCCGTAGGCTTTAGAAAGAATTTGTCTGGGAATATTCTAAAATGTTTCCCCCTCTCTACACTGCTTTTAAAAACAGTCACAGTAAGTGAGGTCTCTCTTAATGAATCCCTCATCAGAGAATCCTAGGATAGGCACTGCAGACAGGAAGAGCACTGAAATTAAATAGATTTTGTGAACTTGCTGGTTCCCTGATTTTGTTCAGTTTTAGGGGAAGGGAAAACCCACTACCTGACACTGAACTAAACAGGGACCAGCATCTTTTGCACCCACAGGCAGGTTCTTCCAAGAGATGAAAGTTTAGGATACCATGTGTTACAACACAAAGTATGCTCAGAGCAATTTGGGTCATCTTTAACAAGTGCGGTTTGATGAGATATTATAATCTTGGTGTTATGCATAAAAAACTCTAAACAATAGCCAGTGTTACAGCAGACATCCACAAATGAAGGGTTGGGGTTTTTTCTTTTAACAGTTTGCATTTTCACAGTTGTGTGATCATTTAAAATTTGAAAGAAAAAAAATGTACTTAAACTAAACATTTGAAATCTTTACACAATCTTTTTCATTTTGTAAATGAAATGTAAAGTCACCTGAAAAACACTGACCTTTTCTAATTTTTCAAAGTGTTCTCTGAGGAACTTCATGGGTCGGTCTGGCTTTGCTATACAGAGGTTTACAATGCATTCTTTTAAAATCTGTTGGATGTTGTGTTTCTGAACATAGAGTTCGCATCCCTTCAGGCTCTCATCTTCTTCCACATTGCAGGAAGCAGCAGCAGCCATCTTCAGGCTTGTAAACAGAAAACACGACCTAGGTAAGAAAATGGTGCAAGAAAGAGACAAGAGACAGTTCCCAAATCCTTTGTCAGAGAGATCTGAAGGAGCAAAGACATTTTAATATTGCCTGTTGCCTATTCAGGACCTATTGAATTTCAATGTTTTAATGTTCTGGGGCTGTACATGGAAATGCTGAACTGTGTCATCTCTGTGTGGTCAACATCCCACTAAGTACAAAAACAGGATTTTAACTCCTAGACAGTGATCAGTCTTTGGAAAAAAAAACAACAGAGCGATGCAATTAACCCTACGAGGCAAGGAGTTCCACAGCGTAAAGCCTTGCTTTTCCCTCCCCGTGGGGACTCCTTCCTGTCACCAGAATCCCAGCTTTCTGCTACAGAGATTTCTGGACAATTTTAGCATCTCTCCCTTTCCCAGCCAGTGACCCTTCGCGGCCCCGGGGAAGCTGGGGAGGAACGGGCAGAGCCCCCCGAAGGGAAGTGAGCCCTCCAAAGGGAAGTTTGGTGACATGGGGAGAGAACAGCCCCAAACCCTGTTTATTTCCCCCAGCGAGGTTATGAGCGCTCCGTTACGAGCCCAGAACGCCAGGGCAGCTTTACCCCGGCCCCGGCGGCTCTGCCCGGCTCTGTGGATGCCGGGGGGCGGCCGGGGCTGTGCGGGGCTGTGCGGGGCAGGCCCCGGGAGGCTCTGAGCGCCGGGGAAGCGCCCCGGGCCCGGCCGGCCGGATCTGCCACCCTTGTCCNCCCTGCCGGTATCCGCACTGCAGCCGCCGCCGCCGCCTCCGCTCCTGCCCTCCCGCCCGGGGCCGCGGGGCGCCGCGGGGACCCTCCTCCCGCTCCCGCACAAAGGCTCCGGCTCCGCCGCCGCTCGCCCGCAGGAAGTGCCG
>VZRQ01006475.1:2237934-2269534 GCA_013397975.1 Machaerirhynchus nigripectus | reverse complement strand
GGCTGCTGCGGCCGCTGTCGCGCTGCCTGGCGGGCGACGCGGCGGAGCGGTGCCGGGAGCTCGCCCTGAAGCTGCTCCGCCACGGGCTCAGCCACGGCGAGCGGCCCTGCGAGGCGCTGCCCGTGCTCCTGCCGGCCCTGGTCCAGCGGCTCTGCCCGCCGGAGGGCGCGGAGCCCAGCGAGGAGCTGCGGCTCGGCCTCGTGCAGCTGCTGAGCCTCCTGCTGCAGCGCTGCGGCGCCTCCGTGGCCCCGTACCTCGGCGACATCGCCCGCGTCCTCCAGGCCACCCTCCTCGACCACTATGCCGAGGTCAGGCGGGAAAGTTGCAGGTGTGCCGTGGCCTGCGCCCGGGCCGTGCCAGGTGGGGCTGAGGGATGGGCAGCGGTGGGATGATGTGATGGGGGCTGAGGAACGGACACGAGGAGGGGACAGGGATGCAGGCAGGAGAGAGATGCGAGGTCGCACACACCCTCACAGGTGTGCTTTGCAGGGTTTGGAGGATCTGTTGGAGAAGAACCATGCCAGGAGTGTAGGCTGAGCTGTTACATGTGGGTAGTAGCAGGAGGAGGGGCTAGGGGAGGCAGTGTGGGCAGTGTTCAGCTCTGATACTGTATAAAGTTAAAGCTGCCTGCTACATAAACACAGCAACATTAGTCAGGCTGCTGTTCATAGTGTTCGAGAAATCATGTTGCTGTCACCCACATAGAGAAAGAAATAGAATTACAGAACAGCGTTAATCCCCCACCCAAACGCATTAGTCCACACAAAATCATCTTGTACTGCCAGCCCCAGTGACTGTGGGGTGTCATGGATATATCCATGCTACATAGAATCGGAGAGTGGTTTGGGTTTGAAGGAATCTTAAAGATCGTCTAGTTCCAACCCCCTACCATGGACTGGGATGCTGCCCACTATGGGAACTCACATGGCTGATGTTTCTGTCTTTCTGCCCTAACAGAGCACTTCCATATGCAATCAGAGTCTCTGATAAAACCCTTAATGCAGACAATTTCCCACCAACACTACAGAGTTCGTGTTGATGTGATTCAGGCTACTGGAGCAGTGATACAGTTTGGGAATGGAAAGTCCGTGGATGATGTCCTGTCTCATCTGGCCCAGAGATTTTTTGATGAGATTCCCAAGGTGTGCTTTTCTTCCTTCTTTTCTTGGTATTTATTTTAAATCTGTTTAAAACCCACCCCATGTGTGGGTTTCTTGGTGTTTCTCTCCCTGCTTCCCCAGTTTTCAGCTGTCTTGCATTCAGCTGAGGTCTGTAAATAGGTCTATCGTGGTTTAATCCCAGACAGAAATAAAGGACCACACAGCCCCTTGCTCACTCCCAGCTCGTGTCACCTGTCCTGGCATTGCTCTCTCAGCTGTTTGTGCAGCTCCTCACTGGCAGAGCTTGAGACACCCAAAAGTCCTTGACTTAGGGTGAATTCTCCTTAGCAACAAGTAAACCTCAGTGTGTTATCAGCATTGTTCTCATACTAAATCCAAAAACTAGCACCATACCAGCTGCTAAGATGAAGATAAAGTCTGTCACAGCTGAAACCAGGACAATGTCCCACCCAGCCTTTATCAGTTGTGAGCTGTCCCAAGCCAAGGCTGGTGACTGCTGTCTCGTTCAGCAGGGTATTGGTTGTAGGAACCTTTTTGTCCTAATGGGTGCCTTCAACTCTGTCTTAAATTCTCTGTCGCATCTCTCTGGGCCTTGATTCTATGGCCCTTTCAGATCCTTAACAAACATACTATGGGTCCCTTTATAAGATCCAACTGAAGCAGTAATTTTAAAAGTAAGCATTCCTTTGTAGTAAACAGAGAAAATTTTCTTCTGCAGATGTGCTTGGAAAGCTACAAATTCCAGAGAAATGTACATTTCTTACATTCTCAGGAAGGAATTAACCATGAGAATTTAGTTTTCTGAGTTAGGTCTGTATCTTGTCTTCCTCTCAGAGCTGTGCTTTTGTGCAGCAAACAGTCTAAGACTGACTAAGCCAGAGTGAAAAATGAGGATGTGATTCCTTGTGTGTTCCTTAAGATGCTTCCTGCAAGTGAGGAAATGCTGGGTTCTTGTAATTTCTTCTGTGAGTATTGATGTGCTTCTCCACATCTTATATAGAGAAAGCAAATATTATTTTTAGTATTTTTCTGTTGTTTTCCTGACACATTTAGAATAGGTTTTTTGTATCCCCGCAGGTACGGCACGCTGTAACAACTGTCATTGGAGAGTGGCTGTTGCACCTACGAGACAGATACTCATATTTTCACAAGCTGATCCCTCTGTTACTTGGCAGCTTTACTGATGAAATTCCTGAAAATACGTAAGTGGAACATTTTGTCTTTTTTCCTCCCCCCTTAAATAGATGTCAAAGAAGTGTTCCTAAGTTCACAGATATCTTGCTTGGAGGAAAAAAAACCCCACTTTTGTTTGTTTGGGTTTTTTTTCTTAGACTGAAAATGTTAGCATTATCTCCAGTAACTTTTTTTATACTGTTCTTTTCTGCTACTTTCAATTAAGTGTGAGAGAGACAGAGACAGGGTTGGACAGAGGCAGAATTATCCCTTGAAAGAAGAGGCCTCTGTCCACTGAGTACAAAAGAAGTATAAACTCTCCACTTAATGTGCCTAGGCTAAATGGCAGAAATGCTTCCCATCCTTCCAGCTGAATTTAAGTAGTCACCTTTTTCAGAAGTCTCATTTTAAAGTGTTTTCTCTTTTTGGGGCTTGGTGGTATAAAACGCTTATTTTATACCTAGGAAACTGGCTTGGACCTATTGGGAAAAGATAGGCTTGCAGTGGGAGAAAGAGAATGAAGAAGATTTGAAGGATAAGATGGATTTTAGTGTTTCACCGTCTCATTATCCCAAAGGAGGTAAGTGTTGCACTGAAAGTGGTTTTTGCCTGCTGAATAATCTCTAAGAGCTGCAGTGCAGTACTGACAGCAGAGCAGGATGTGTAATATTCATTACAACATGTAATATTAATGTACAGAGGTAGCACATAAAAAAAGATATAATTTATTTATATAAAATTATTTAAATTATTTCTATTAAATGTAAATTTTAAAAACTGATTGTTCAATAACCTCATTATCTTTTTTTATCCTTCATCCAAAAATTAATTTTGGAGAAAGTAAATGAGGCTGCCTATGCTGGAAAAAAGGTAAAGCAGTGGTGCAGAAACAGCAGTAAGTTCTACATCAACCAGCAGCCAGGTGCACAGTGGGCACAGAAAGGACTGGAAAGGAAGGCAGGAGGAAAGAACCCATGAGCTGAGTCCTTGAATAATGAGTGCTGGTCACAGCATGAATGATTCACATAATTGGTGTGAAAGAAAAATTTGCAATGAAATTATTTCAGGCTTCTCTGTGAGACACTGGGATGCTACCTAAAATCTGCCAGTGTACATGAAGAATGTGGGAACAGAGTCATTTCCTCTATTATACACAAAACCCCCAAGATATGCAGAATGGATAGTTTACTTTTTTGTAGCATATGATTTATAGGTGGCTTTCAAACGTTGTGTTTGCAGTAGCTTGAAGCTTGTTTCCTGTCTTGGGTTCACAAAGTTAATGTTTAAAAATATGCATATGGGAGTTGGGGGAAGAGAGAGTTTAACTGGCTCATTTATTGATTTCTATACTCATATTTAACTGAACAAAAACTCTTTTGGTGTGAAAGAACAGGTTCATGCTTGACTTGTGCCTACATGACAATCACATCACAGAATACCCAGCAGCAAAATCCTTTCCATGACAGTGGGTTCCGGAGTTCTTTCTTCTTTGAAATTACACTTCTTTTTTTTTTCTCTAAAGTTGTTTTACTCAGTAATGCTTGAATGAAAGGGGAAGCACTTCATAATGGTGACTGGTTTGACAGAACTGTTTAGCTTTGAAGGCAGGCAAGTTGATCTGTCATCCTTCCCAATCTTTTTTCTTCCCTCCTTATTTTATTTTATATATAATTTTACCTCAGGGGTTTGGAAATGCTAAAGAACGCTTTTACTTCCACTAGTCATGGCAGAGACATATTTCTTCTTCTGGCAGTCAGAGAGTCTTTTAACAGACATAAACTGATGAAGTTGAGTGTCTAACCTCCAGTCACTTATTTTGCAATGACTGTGATATAATGAAGGTCATAAAAGGTTTAATATCATTGTCCTTGGAACAGTGATCAGTGTTTGTACAGCTGATGGGGTTACCTTGGTCAGTTTTCTCTAGGTTTGAGTTGAGGTTTGTGTGTGTAAGCTGTTTTGGTGGGGCTTTTTAGAAAGTGACATCTACCAATTACTTCATAATTAAATGATATGTGGTCTCCCAAATAATCTTTGTAGCACAATAAATATGCTTCATTAATTTGGGCAACGTTCCAGCCCTGCATTAAATTGAATTTTCATGCATTTTTCTTGGTAGAATGATGAAGTTAAGGCTTGAATGTGACATATGTGTGTGTATTTATATATATGTGCACATGTAACTAAAGAATATTTTAAAGAAATGACCTGATAATTTTGGACTTGACTCCCCAGTTAATGGTGAGTTTTAGGTATCATTTCTTGCTGCTTAACTTTACTTCCAAATTGTATGTCTTATAGTCAGGCTTGAAGTGACAAATAGAAGAAAAATCAGAGGAAAGGTTGATTGGCTGCTTAATCCTATAGATACAAAACTTTATCAGAGACACTAATATACCTTAGTTTCAAGTCATAATTTGTGGTGTCCTACCACAGGCTGTGCATGAATGATTGTTATTATATGTGTCCTTTCTGTTAGCTCTCCATGAACATTTGGTTGGTTTGGTTTTTTGGGAAGGGAGTTTGTGTTGGGGTTTTTTTTTAAATATGATAGTGATGTATTTTAGCACTTTTTTGCCATTTCTTCTGACTTTAGTGTACTGGAATATTTTTTTCCAACTGTGAGTCTGTAGCACATTTGACTTAAATGGCTTTGTCCAGCTGTCAGACTAATGGAGCTGCCACAGTAGCCCCCTGCTTTGATCTCCCAGTGACAGACCCTGCAGGTCAGAGGGGACCAGAGGGAGATTCATACCTGGTGTCATCCAGCCAACTGCACAGCTTGCACTGAGCCCCAGCACTCACTGCCTCAGGATACAGGTGCAGACAGTTTATAGCAGGGAAGTCTTTGACAGGAGTAGCTACAGGGATAAATGCCTGCATTTGAACATCTGAAATGAAGGAATTGCTGATAAAGAATGGTCCAAATTCTTCAAACAAAATTCTGCCTCGGGTCGAATAGGATGCCAGTCTGTATTTGCTGTCTCAAGTTGATTTCTTTATTTGACCTTTTGCTACTCATTGTCAGTTTTCATAATCCAAAATGTTTCCTCCATTGACAAAAGAAGCAGCAATTCACATCCTGATGCTTGAATTTTATTTTTTTCCCTAGTTAGGTATTTCATAGGTATTTCTAAGCCTTTTGTATCCTCAGACCGTTTACTTTAGTCAGTTTTCCTTTTAGCATTTGCAGTTACACAGGCCAGTGCAGGAAAATATCCTGAGACAGCTCAGTCATTTTCTTCCTGAGCATTTACAGGAGAACTCTGTATCAGAAATAAAAAATGCACTCACACATTCGCTGTATTTTGACACCTCCTAAGGAATGATGTCTCTTAAAACAACATATGAACACTGTGAGTGGCAGTTATGAAATCATGGTTATCAAAGAACAACCTCTCAGATTTTGTTTGTATAAGCATATACAGTGTTAAGAAAAGAAAATAAACTGTAGGGGGAAAAAATTGCAAAAACGTTTATTGCTGCTGTTTGGAAAGGGCTGTCTCAGCTTTATCTATAAAGTACAGAAGAGGACATTTGTTAGATGCTTGTGATACTGGTGAAGTTGCTTTTCTGAATCTCGGTGATTTATAAACTAACTAACAGGTAAATTTGATGATTACTGAGACAGTACAGTAGGCATTTGTTGGGAAAGGTAAGTTTATTAGTTCTCCAGAAGTCTGCATCCTTTGTTGAGGCAGGGAATGTGTCATTGTAACATTTCGGGGTTCTGTTTGAAATCAAAAGAGAACCACAAAAACTCATCTTCCACAAAGTCATTACAAATTAAATTCAGTCTTAAGAAAAAAAAAAATTATATACCCCCAACTCCTGTATCATCTTCCATACAATTTTAAATATACTATTCAGTTTTTGAGACATTGAAGAGGCACTTCAGTGAGCTGTTTTTCCTGGAGAAGCCTTAGAAAGGAGATTATATAATAGCTGTGATTTGTGAAACACTGTCAATTTGCTGGCCTATCTGTGACACTGCATCTGTACAAGCCATAGTTCTGTGCCCTTTCTGCCTTCAATTTGCCGGATACACTTTTAACCTTTTCCTTTAGAGGGCACAATTGACATTGTCTGTTTTACTGCAGCTCGTATCCTCTGGATTTTGTGACTTCTACCTTTCTTTCCTCCTCCAAATTATATTTAACTCAGCATTTGCATGCAAAAGTCTTTCTTCTGTTTATCTCTGTGTGTTTCAGTTTATTTTTGATGGGATTTGTGTTGCTATCAAAATTAAAAGGAAATTATTAAGCTGTGTTTTCCAAAGTGGGTAAAGACACGCATTCATTTCAATTCCCTTTCTCTTTTCCTTCTGTAAACATTTTAAAACATGATATCTAAATCACCAACCAGTAGTAAATACATAAATATTCAAAGAGCTGTGTGGAGAAACTTGAAGAAATTCAACTTGCACAGGTAAATTCCTCAGCAGCATTTGGAATATTTTGTTCTATGCTGGAGCAGACATCCAGAGCTCTTACCTTGCAGCTTTTAAACTTTTCTGAGGATTATTATGCATTGGCTTTTCCTTTGATATTTCTTTTTGGGTCGTTTTTGTTTCTTCTAGAGACTCGACCAGGACTGGGTTGTCGGGAACTTGTGTCGAGAAACCTCTCCAAAATTCTCCCAGGTCTCTGTCATGATATAACAGACTGGGTTGAAAGCACAAGAATCAAAGCATCCCAGCTCCTGTACACATTATTGCTGCATGCAGAGGATCACATCACCCAGCACATGGAGCTGCTGCTTAGAACTCTGTACCAGGCGTGCTCGGATGAAGAGAGTGAAGTGGTTAAAAATGTAAGTTTGATCTGTTAAAGCAGCTGTTGTACACTGGATAAAGACTTTATAGTCCTCAGTCTGTCTTCTGAAGGTTGACTTTACCTTAGGTCACTGGAAATTGCCCATGACTGAAGGATCAGGCTCAGGTTTTTATGGATGTTAAAAACATGTGAACACTATACTTTGCTAATGCGTTAAAATAAATGTATTCTTCTATTACTGGTATGAAGACCAATAGTAAAGTTATTTAAATACTGTTTAGTTTGTATGCCAACCCCATGAAGCATCGATAATAATCTCTCTGAAAACTATATGCAGTGGATTAGAGTGTAAAAGCCTTGGGGCAACAAATTCAAGGTAAAAAAATGTGCAGGTCATGCCCTTTCGAGTTAATTTCACTTATCTCCCCCTGCTCCATAGTCCAGCCATATACTGAGGTACGTTTATTCCATGTGATACCCATATTCAGTGTTTGAATCCTTGACTTAATGCTTGGAAAATGCGGAGGGGTTTTGTGAGGAGTAATTAGTTTCATCTTTTCTAACATTTGATTCTTTCAACACTTTGATCAACAAACCAGTAAAACAGATGCAGTTGAAGACATGAGATAAATTTAGCAAAAGAAAGACAGGTGGTACAAATGCTTTTACGATTTTAAGATAAAATCTTCTGTTCCTATTTCTACACAAGGATGAGAACATATGTATAACAAAAATATATCCACGTAACTTGCTTTAAAGTTACAAATTTTATTGCTTTGGGAAACTGGAAGAACGTGTTGTGCTTACTGGATGCAGATAGTCCATCCAAACGGCCAACCCTAAATTAGGTTTTTCTTTAAACCTAATTTAGGTTTAAACTTAAAACCTGCTCTCAGCTGGGCTGTAAGAAAACATAAAAAGTTAGGACAGTAAGACCACATAGCCCTGCTGTCCTTGTCAAATTTCCTATCGAGTGCTTATTGCTATAAATCTAAATTCAAAAGTATGTGTTCAAGCAGCACATAGCTGTCCCTTGCCTTTTATTGAGCATACTTGTGTCTTTCTTGGAATTCCACCACTAATTTTCTCACAGGTGCTTCCAAGAGATTTATTCCCAGTTAGGAGATGATTTTGGTATTTAATTTTACTTTTCCTTGTGCCAAACGTAAGATTCAGCAACTTTTGGTTTTGAATGCCTTTTATCTCTGAGTGATGCTGCTTCCCAGGGTACTGTGATAACCTCCTCTACAGTTTGTCACTGTAGGAACCCATTTCAGAGCAGCCACCAACCTGGAAAATGTCCATGTCTTTCTCCAGCCTAGTAAAACCAAATGAGATCCTTTCAATTTTTTCCCATGTTAAAATGAGTAAATGGATCCATACAAATGTATCCAATCATATTTTTGAACTCTGTAATTGCACTGTCCAGTTTTCAGAGCAGTAAGAGTCTTTTTCTTTCTCTATGGCAAATATGGAGGAGGGTGGAGTTCAGATCTACACAGAGTATGTTACAACTCCTTTGAGTCTTATCTTTGTGAAAAGAAACAGCTCTGTACAGTGCAGATTTAAACTATAGAACTCATGACTATGTGCTTCCACTGAGACTAAAAAAACTAGCATGACTCAAGTATTAATTAGGTGCAAAAAAAAGTCATAGCTAAATCACTAGACTAAAAATAATAGAGAAAGGGAGATAATGTTTGGGGAAATGAGCCAACCTTTAAATCCATGGGACAGGAAGAAGTGTTCCTGTTGCAGCAACAGTTGATTGTTTCTTTATTCATGCACGTGATTGTAAACATTGGGCATCAGTCAAGCAGTAAGCCCTGGTTTGGTGGTATTTCATGTGGAATACAGCATCCTGATACATCTGCAAGGCAGGGATCAAAGGGTGTCACTGTCATGGGGAATACACAGTAATTTAAGCCTTTTCGGTTAAAGAAGTAAGATGGAAAGCAATGGGCAGTTCCCCCACAGCAGTGCTTCCACACTTAACCAGATCTGTAATGTCAGCTTCAAGGTACAGCACAATAACAAAAAATTCCTCCTTCAGGTTTTTGTAGTTACAGCTTTTAATAAACTGGGGGTGCTGCATTAAGGGCAAGCCTCAGAACAGCGTTTGAGGGACAAAATGCTAAACCACTAAATGTGCAACATCTGGTTATTCTAAATTGGAAACTTTATTACAGTGAAGTTGTACACTTTGTTTCTGTGCACTGCTTTCTCATGGAAGTTTGTCTGATGTGGGGAAGGCCGCTTGCATGCCTTATTATGTGCTTACTGAACATGTCAAGAAAATTTCTTCATGCATATAATCATTACTGAGCGAGTGGAAAAGGCCTACAAGGCAACTGCTGAAGCATTTAAAATAACAGCTGGAATCATAAAAAGGAAAAGACCATGATAGGTTGAATGCTCTTTGTGTTTTCAGGAAAATCCTCAAGTTATTCCTGTTCTTTTTTCAGAGTGTGAAAGCGGCAGAATTGATTGGAATGTTTGTCAGCCCTAAGGTGTCTTTGAAATTAATCACCTCGGCCTTTGGGCAGGCACCCAAAGCATCCTGTGTAATGGTTCTGGCTGCAGTGATTCGAGGTAGCCCAAAAGAAATCTTACAGCCTCATGTGACCCAGCTTGGCAACACCCTGTCCCAGGCTGGGGTCTGTCAGCGATCTGAAGAGGTAAGAAAAGCTGGAAAATACACAGCAGGATACAGGCTTTGATCAAACTATTTTTTCTCCTATTCTCCCCAAATGCTCCCATTCCTGTCCCTCCCTTGCACACCTGTCTCAGGATGTAGTTGTGGATGTGTGTCTGAGACAAAACAGGAGCTTCCCCATTCTTCCTGGGCCATGTTGTGGTCTCCTGGGCGAATCTGCTGCTTCCAAAAACTTCCCAAGAGTCCATCCTCTCAGCACGTCGGTTCAAGTTTGAGAACTGCTGTAAAAGACTTCACGTAGTGGTAAGAAAATGAAGAGGCAAGGCAGGGAGAGAAGCAGCTGTTTAGTAAGTACTGTAGTAGCAAAGGACTGCCTTGGCTGGTCCTGAGGCAGAGTTTAACCCATGTTTTGAAATTCCTTGTGTTCACAATCCAAACTAGATCATACATTTCAATCCTCATCAGTAAAAATGACTGAAAATTTTTTATAGTCTATTATAATTACCATGTCAGGTTTCCAAAGATTCCCTCTTAATGTTATCTGATTTTTGTTTTATATTCTTACTTTCCATGTTAAATGGAAGGTACCAGTACGTTATGTGTACATTTAGGAGCATGTTTTGTAAACTTTTGACCTTGGTTACTGCTCTTGAGTGAAAGACTAGGAGGAAGACCTTTATCAATTAGAAATTTACTTCCAAGTGTATCTGTAGTTAACAGCTGAGCCCAAAGACCATTTTTATTTTAGCATTTGAAGAATATTCATCAACTGCTATATAAGGAGATGAGAGATTCTCTTAAGCACAGAATGGAGATTTTTTAACCTGCAGGATTTTTTTTTCCTTCCCATGTTCAAATGTAGAAATAGATCTGTTAGAGATGCACAAGAGGAATCCCTATAATTTTCCCCCCAGATGAAATCCTGGCTTTCATTCCACCATTTGTTAGGCTTCTACTGTTAAGATGACCAAAAAAGGGCCAGTGCTGTGCCTTGAGGAACTCTGACTTCATGTCAGATGTAGGCTTCCTGTAAAACAGTTATTCATGTGTGCAGACTGAATCTGGCCTAATTGTCTTTTTGAGCCAATGTAAGATATACATTTCAAGTTCTTCCCTCATTAGGTTTCTTCCCTAATGGAATATGTACCAGTGATGCAGGAATTAACCTTAATCTCCATGAAGCCTGTGATGATTAGGAACTCATATAAGTGGAAGCACTATAACCTGATTGTTCAAATAACAATTCCCTGAGGTATATCTGCAAAATTGCTATGAGGTTTAAGCTTACCGCTTCCATTTGGCGTTAGCTCCAGGAGTCAGATCCATCTGCAGCTGAAGGTTTGGCAGAATTGTTCCAGCCTTTAGTCTTGGAAAACAATCTCTCTCTATTTTAGCCAGCAAATGCTGCACAGACACTGTTTAGCTAAGGATTGACCATGTCCGTGAGATTAATAACACTTATGGCTAACCTATTCCTGGACTTGATTTATTTTTTGGGAGTAAATTTGTAACAATGGCCCCTTCTGTTCCCTGACAGCTTCATGAATATCTGATGCACTTTATCATAGAAGTCATGGCAAACTAACTGACAACAGTATTGACTTCAACTGGTATCAGTTGGATCAAGATAACATGAATTATATGGCATCAAATGAGATAAATTGGCTGAGATAAAAGCAAGCGCTCAGGTTTTCTTGGTTTATGTATTTAGCTGTCATTGGTCATCCAAAACAGTCAAACATGGAATAATATTTCAAAGAGTTGTAACAAATACGTTATTAATTAACAAATTGCACTTCAGAAAGAGAAAGTACTATCAGCAAGCACTCCAAAATGCTTTGATGTTTTTATTCACCATTCACCAGTGGAACCATTGTGTGATTAAGAGCAGGGTCATTTATTTTGTTAACAGGAAAAGGTAAATACAAACAGACAGTGTGGGAGGAAGATTATATTGTATTCTATAAAAAGTAGAATATAGGTAATTAGAAGAACATGAAATTACCAATATGTTACCAGTGTAAGGAGTTATACAGTGCTCAGATTTTATTACTGTCATTTCCTATATCTCTCCTTTAAAGAGAATTTTATATTTGCTAAGCAAACATAATAAATATGTGCTTTTATTAATAAATAGGTCTTTTACATGGAGCAGCTGCTTTATTGTGTGCAAGCATTGATTGAGGTGTGCCAGGAAGACTGCAAAGAAATTAGCTTGCAGCTAATGAAAGTTTTGGTGACCATCATGGCAATACCATCTTCTCAGGATCTTAAAGAAAAGGTAAACCATGAGCTGGGTTAGTATTTTGTTGTGGTTTTGTCTTTTCCTGTCGACAAGACCCTTTATGTAAACAGAGCCATAATTATTTGTGGGGAGTATTTGTGGTCTAGTCTGAGGTTTTGCATCTCTCACTGTGCAGACTGTACATGGGTAGTACCAGAATTAAGTCTGGAGTTGGGTTTACAATTTGAGACAGCAGCTGGAGAATTATTTTTCTTCATAACTTTGATTAAAAGCTTATTGAGTTAAAATACATTCTGGTTCCAAGAAAGGCCCTGGAATACAGTTTTATTTTGTGGTGAAAAGCATCTAGTATGGGTCTGTAGCTGCAGTTACAACTAGAATTTTTTTTTTCTGTAAGTGTGTTTAGGTTAGGTTTCAGAACAGATTATTTGAGGTGCATTACTGGCACATGGGAATCTTGGAGCTGGATGGGGGCAGCCATGGGGCTGGAAGAGCACTTTATTTGGGTGGGTATTAATCACCTGTCCACAGTTAAGGTAAAGTTTTTGAACAAGAAGTGTCCAAGATTTTGTGTTTGTCACTGGATTCTGCAAAGCCTTGGGCATGCTGGTGGTGCTGGTTGAACTGTTGGTATTTACTTTTTAGTGGACATAAGTCACTGTGAATGTTTGGTTATATGCAAGAAAAAACTGAAATTTATTTTCTGACTGTTAAAGAACCATTCACTTAGAGGTCAAGAGTACTAACAGCCTTAAAAATGTGATGATTTCATAGTGATTTTTTAATCTTTAGCCAAAGATCAGACTGATTTTACAGTAGTTGACCTTTTTACTTCCCCACAAGAAACAAAATTTAAATGTCACAGGAATGCTTTAAAATCCAGGACAGCTGTACATGCCCAGATAATAGATGAGCTTTTTTGGCTCAGCATTATCTCACCCCCTTATTTTTCTCTTCCTCTTTCTTCCCCAAGCTAAATATCATATAAATCAGCGAGCCATCCTCATGCAGTACAATTATGACCTATCCCAGTTGTCTTTTTTCAAGCACACACCTTAAGTGCAGTGGCTATTCTGCTTCCTTTCCTCTTGCTCCCAGGCATGGTATTCCAAAGGCCTGTGGAGCATCAGTATTTATGGCTCAGAGCTGACAGGCTGCCTCCGAGGAGGCGTCCGCTCGGAAAGCTCCGCGGAAAGAAATGAAGTGGAACAAAGCTTGAAACAAGTATTGAAAAGACTTTGCAGGTCAAAGAGGGTTGGGATGATGATCTGTCTTATGGAGAGTGGGAGTTGGGGGGATGTTGGGGTTTTTTTTATTTGATTGGGGGGTGTTTGTAGACAAAAAATCAGTCTGGGTAAGCCTCGGACAGATGGATCTGGAATGTTTCGTGGTATCTTGCCTGTTTGTCCCTGCAGTGGTCTATAAAGTCAGCAGTGTCCATTTAAAACCTTACAGCTTCACACTCCTACGAAGAGAGCAATTTCATGGAGATAAATCCTGATTTTCATAAACGGAAAACTTAATCTCCTGAGATTATTAAAGGTTTAAGATGTTCCTGCAGTTCCAGATGATTTTTTAAGTTGACAGTACTTTGGATGAGAATCCTTTTTCTCATTAGCCTTTCTTTCAGCTAGACACATACAAAATCTGGCAGTGAGATTACATAATTGCAATATTTCAAAATTGTCACAAAGACAAATATGGCTTGAATTTTATTTTTTTTCTGCAGTTACTGATTATTCCAAAACTTCAAAGTGAGCTGTACAGCTTGGAGAAGGCAAGAAGTCCCTGTTAAAATAGCTTAAGAACATGTAGAACAAAAGTATCACAGCTGCTGTACAAGCATGAATTTTTTGTTCAGAAAATAAATCTGTATTCAGACTCAAAAGATTTTGAGTCTAAACATAAATTATTCAAAATTTTGCATCGTAGAACTTTAATTCAGGCTTTATTGTAAGAGAGCAGAAGACCTCTGAGATAGTGGAGCACACAACTGCTGTGACCTGGTGGTGAAACTCGGGTCTGGCCTGATTTTTGGCGTTGTGTCCATCGGGTTTGTGGTTGCTTGGGGCTGAGGGAATGGGCCAAGACCACCAGCTGAGCCCAGCAGAGGCACGAGGAGGAGGGTGGGTCACAGCCCCAGAGAGACTGAAGCCCTATCAGTTGTTAGGGTCTGTTAGGCATGGTTTGAGCTTGTCAGGGATTTAACTGGTGACCTAAAGATAAGGTTTTGTTTCATTACCAGTGCCCTGTGCTATCTTGGCTCTTCTTTCAGCACACTGATTATTAGCAGGAAAATACTGTGTCATTAAACTTGTTAGCTTTCCAACAGAGGAAAGAAAATCACCTTTGCTATTTATTTGTATTTAACTGTGAGATGCTGCCTAATGAGAAAATACGCATCAGTTTGCTGGCATATTTTATTTGTTCTCTCTTTTTTTGTTTTTAATTACACTCTTGAAACCACGGAATTTACTTTAAATCATGTGTGAACAACGTTTTATTTTGTATCTCTTATTCAATGGAAAAAAAATCTTGTGTGTTATGGTGGGATTAATAATGAGGAACAGTTTCTGTCCTGACATATTCTGTAAAATGTTCCAATTAATTTACAAGTAACTTATATGTAAAATATTCATTTATCTGAGTTGTTTTGACTGTCTGGCAGAATGCTTCCATGAGGGAGAAATCTATTGTGCTTGAGGCAGGCAAACCTGCTTTAAGAGTAACCTTTGTCCTTAGCAAATCCTGATTTATTTTTTTTTTCTTAGAATTCTCATTTATTTTCTCCACATCTGGTACTCCCATAAAAACATCTTTGTCTGGCAAGTGATTAGTCTGAAGGAGTCTGAAGGTCCCAGACATGTTTGAGCTAACTTGTGTGGTTGAGTTCATCTTAAAAGTATTAAAAATATGAGTACAATCTGTAGTTCTCCTGAAGCACTTGGAGTCAAATGATGTCACTCCCAGCACTGCACTCCCTCTTTCCCTGCTGGAACTGGCCCTGCTGGCAACACGTGTTATTCCTTAGTGAGATTCCTAAGGGTGCCTTGCTCCCCGTTCTTGATTCACAGTCTCCTGAAATCACCAAGACTACAGATCCTGCTTCCAGCACGCTTTTAATCTCTTCCTTGGAGAAGTTTTATACTTCTGGTAGGAGCCTTCAGGAACTGTAAAAGCAAATTTTCTTTTGCTTTGAAATACATCTGCTGCAAGTGATTAGGAAAGTCTATAGGCATCCTTGCCAAGCATGCTCATGTCTGGAATTCATTTAGTAGCTCCTTTTACATGTTTCATTTGTACATGTTTTATCTGCATGTCTCATGGAATAGTCTTAACTCTAAATATGAAGAAGATATTTCTGATGTAACAGTGAATTTTGGTACTTCTAAGCAACAGAAGTTGAGGATTTCAAAATGAGCCTGCCCAACTACTGTAAAGAGAGAGCATCTTTCATAATTAAAACTGAGGGGAGAAAGGGGAGAAGGGAAATGCCATGTGTTCTCTTACCTGCAACAGCAATAGTTTTTGGAAGCTGCCATAGCCTGGGATTGTGAGAAATTCTCCCTATGTTAATTTTTTAAAGCATTCCTAAATTAAGCAGAAAAATCACTACATCTTTGAAACCACTAAGAGCCTTTTTAATGATGTGGTTAGTTTTTGGATGGGTCTGCACATGGATTAGAGAGTCTCTCATTTTGCTCTTAGGTTGCTGTGTTTGTCGTGATTTCATTTTGAAGTCAGGACAAATGTTTCACTTCAAATAAAAGTTAATGAATGTAGTATAGACAGACATTAAGTATCAGTCTTGATTGTTTAATAGAAACTATGAAAATCTTCCCATGTCCCTTCTGTTCTTACAGACTGAGTTTTAAAGGTTTTGGGTTGGTTTTTTTAATGGTTTCAGTTAAGTATCCTGTCCCTGTTTTAACAGGTGGAGAAAACAATGTCTTCATTAGCTGAAGTGCAGCAGTTGGAAAGTTTGCACTGTCTCTACAAGCAGCACATGATTCAGCTGATGGAGTGGGTCTCAGTGTCGTGTGAAGGGTGGACCTGCTATTCCCCAGAAGTGTTGCAGCTCGAGGTCATCGCAACCCATTCAGGTACGACTTACTGAGCTCTGAAAAAGTCCAGTCAGAATCTCCACAGCCTGCAGCCAGCTCGTGTTTTGTAATGAACAGTGTAGTATTCAGAGCCTTCACAAGAACATGATGAAAAGCAAAAGAAATCTTGAAGCAGCTCATATTCCCAAAGTTTCCGTGGCTGAATGCTAAAGGCACTTAAGGAAAAGTGCACATTCAGGAGAATGAAATGGGTGAGGATTAAGGGGAGACAAACTGTTGTACCTTGTGTCCAAAAATCCATCTTTTTTTTCCCCATCTATTCCCTAGCCTTTCGAAGGACACCACCTCTCTGTAACAAACACTTCCTCACTGTTGCCCTCCAGCACGTGGCTGTGCAGAGGTTACACACTCTGGTGCACATCTCACACACCTTCAGTGCTGCACAGTGACCACTCATCTGCCACAGCTCCTCAGGTGGCAGCTGCAGCAAGGGACATGGTGACAGGCAGTGCTTTTCACCTACACACCCATTTTAAGGTTATTCAAATGGCAAGTCCTGTTTATTTGATTTTTCCTTTCTGTTGGTTGGAAGGGGGTTGGAGACAGTCACTTCAGTGAAGTGACACTGTGTCTTCTGCACATAGTTAGATGTGGACAGGTATGTTTTAAAGGAATGTATCTCCTGCATTTAACCCTTGAATCTCAAAAAACCTGCATCAAACCTATGTGAAGCACCCACTTGCTGGTTTGTGCAGCAACCAGCATAAGCACTTCTTTGGTTTTCATCTGCAGAAAGAACAAAAAGTTACTTCAGCACAAGATTTGAGAGGCCAACATTTCTGTATATTTGTGCTCCCATTTCCATGACTGAGGGACTTCTAGACAGTTGTCTCTGTTTTCCTTAATGCTAAATAAATCATCAAATGTCTGGGCAAACATTTTGGCTTGCACCCAACACTGGTAATATGCTATTGTCTGTGTTTTCTGTCTGACACAGCAGCTCCTAGAGCTATTTTTTTTTCTTTCTTTTCATTCCCACACATAATGTTGTTTTTAATCAATTTAATCAGCTTTACTCAATTCATATTTCTCAGTTTTTGCTGTTTTGCAGGAGCATATGCTTAAGCTGAAATTAGCAATGTAGTTTATTTTGTTTATTTTCCATCTGTTGAACTTGCTGTTATCAGTTTGATGTAGTAGTAGTATCTTGTGAATGTCTCAGAACTCACATGAAGCCATGTATCTTGAAAAAATGCTGTGAAAATAAAGACCTATTTGTTGGCACAGACATTTAGCAAACTGCAGTTCAACACCCTATATTGCTTCAGTCTAGACAGTGAAGATTTGGGTTTTTTTCATTATTATTTTAAACATTAAATTTCCAGATATTATTAAATGCTATTGAAGTTGTTTTGGAATCTTGAATGCTTCAATCTGTCCATCCCATGTGTGAGGAATATTCTTGTCATCATAAATACCAGTGTTGTGTCTCTGGAAGGATTTTCTGGGTTACTGGAGTTGAGTGGAATGTGCATCTTAAGGGTGCAAAGCTGAAGAAGTTCCTAAAGTAAAGTAGTTTATTGCAAAAACAGAGCAGAAAGAGCATTCTACAGCAAGAAGCAGAATAAAGCATGTGTACAGTCTTTATGTACTCTTTCTCTTTAAAAGCAGGCAGATGTTAGTCATTATCAAGGAGAAAGGCACAAATTTCCTTCAGTTGTGGGAAAATAACTTCTTAAAATGTTGGGATAACAGCTTAGAGTTTTGTTTGTTTCTTTATTGTTTAAATTTATCATAGGATGTGGAAATATTAACAAACTAAATAATTACTTTAAAAGATATTTTTATTTCAAATAGCTTCTAAAATTCATCGTATTTTAGATTGTCTTACAAGATGAAAATAAGCATTATTGAAACATGGAGAAGGAATGCTGCTGCAGTAATTGTATTATCCAAGTTTTGAAGCTGATCCTTTCAAACAGGCCCTTTCCTGTGCCTCCGGGAGTCATGAACATCTCAAATGCTGCATGTGGAAAAACTTGAAGAAAGAAGTGTAGTTAGTGCTGCTGTGTGGAGAGGTGTCAGGGTCATGCCAGATTCAGTGCAGTTTTTCATTAAGTTTAATGAAACCGAAGCTTTGTGCATAGCCTCAGACTTTCAGAGGTACATGGGAACAGCATTAATCCTGCCCCCAAAACACCCTCTTGTACTGATGGTCCCAGCAACACTTGGGGTGTCAGGGATAGATCCATCCCAGAGTCATGAAGTGATAGAGTGGTTTGGGTTGGGAGGAACCTTAAAGACCATCAAGTTTCAACCCCCTGCCATGGGCAGGGACACCTTCCGCTATCCCAGGTTGCTCCAAGCCTCATCCAACCTGGCCTTGGACACTTCCAGGGATGGGGCAGCCACAGCTTCCCTGGGCAAATGTGGTACAGCAATACCAAGCTGACTAAATGAGATGTGGGGAACTGATTTTCAGGCTGCCCTGGCCAAAACTGAGGGTACCTGAGCCCGTGAGGTGTTATCCTGGGAATTTGTGCACCACCTCATACAGTGTCGTGTGGATACTTCAACAGCTGCCATGCAAGAGTGGGAAGATAAGAACTGTTTTAACACCACTTTTGTTACAAATTTTGATGCACCTACATGTGAAACATCTAAACAGAGCTTACTAGTACTCTGAAATAAGCCTTATGTGTTTGTTTTCTAGGGCCTGTCGTAGGTGAAGCTCTGGATGACTTTATCCTCGTTCTGAAGACGTGTCTTCAGCCAAACAAAGATCCCCAGATGCGGCTAAAACTTTTCACTGTTTTATCCCAGTTGTTGCAGAAAGCAAGTGAAACCATCAATTCTCAGGGGTAAGTGGAGCTCTGATTTCACACAGCTATTTGAAAACCACGGTGGCATTAAGAAGTAATGACCATGGGAGTTATTTAACCCCTGTAACTGTGTCCATGTGAGTGTGGCCAGAAGAAGAAAGATTTTCCAACCACCTTCTACAGCCTATTTTTCTTGCTATACTTTTTAACAATGATTAGAAGGATGGAGTGGAATAATTTAAAAATATATATATAAATAGGTGGAAGTCTGGACTTCCTCCACTGTAGTCTTCCTACCTGGGCCATTATGGGAATTAAAATGAA
The DNA here is from genome assembly GCA_013397975.1 of Machaerirhynchus nigripectus. Lineage (NCBI taxonomy): Eukaryota > Metazoa > Chordata > Aves > Passeriformes > Dicruridae > Machaerirhynchus > Machaerirhynchus nigripectus. Next base: position 2,250,354 of record VZRQ01006475.1, on the reverse strand, counting down.
TGTCATGCAGATCTGGATAGTTTTCAAAAAAAGAATAAAGAGCTGTGGTTGAAAAGAATACTTGTTTGAAAGCTAAAATGGGGTTTCTTAGGAAAAGAATTGGGAGGGCCGAATTGTTTGGGGTTTTTTTCATTTTCTCACAGCCAGCTCCTAAATCCTTAAACTTTGCCTGTAGTCATTGTAAGGAAATAGTTAAACATCCCAACAAGTGGGCATTTAAAACTGCCCAAGATATTTCATGATGTTTGATAAGCTTTAAACTAAATGTTTGATAAGGCTTTATTATTACTCTCAGTGACTGAAGATGTAAGGCTCCTGTTGCTTGGCAATATTTATGCATTGCAAGTACAATCTAAGTATAACTGAGGTGCTTATAAACCTCCTCATCTGTAACAATCCCAAAGTGGGCCTCTTTTACCATTATTAATTTAGCCTGGCTCATAGTGCAAACACTTGTGCAAAGTTGTCCTGAATACATGAACCACATCTGCTCTGCTTTCTACCTGCTGCATTTAGGATGTAAATATACTCTGATGCTTTTTTTTTTTTTTCATTTTTAACTCTTAAAAAACCCCAAACCAACCAACCAAGCAAAGAAAAAAAAAATCACAGGAAACATTCTTCCTAAAAGTTCTTAAATAGCAATGGTAATTTATTTATAGGTGAAAGTGTTTTCACAATTCTGATGAGCAAATTGGCACTCACTGGGCATTTGATATGTTGAACCTGTATTCTGGCTCCATGAGGCCAAGTTAGTATGAATGTAGATGTATTTTTACCATTTTTAGATATATTTTATATATTTATGGCCTGCATCCTATAATGAGGGGAGGAGGAGGAACCCTGGTGTTCCCAGTCAGTGGGGGATTCCAGGTAAGCTGAAGAATCTCTGCTGATGCAGCCCCTAATAGATTTTGAGCTAATGTGCTTAAGACTGAATATAATGAAACTGGCTTTTTTTAACTAAAGCTTTGGTGCAAGATGTGCTGTTACCTGTTCCCATATTTTCAGGATCCAGTGCCAAAGTCCTGATCCATATAAGAAATGCCATTGTAGTCAGTGCATTGCTTGTTTAAATAACCATGTAACTGAGTGATAGTTACAAGATTAATCTAAATATTCAACAATCTTCCTGAAAAAAAGAAAATTACTTTGAAAACTGTTTTCAGTGTTCCAGGATCTGACTATTTGTTTTAAATTAATTTGTATCATCTAACTGAGAATGCAAAGCCCTTGGAGGCAAGAAACCCAACCCGATGAGCTGCCAGCTTCATTAATATTCTCAGGAAAGGGAAATTACCAGTGTGGAAAAAACAGAAGAATGTTTCAAAGTAATCCTCTCAGTAAGTATGGCCACACACCACCCCAGCTCTGCACACAGCAGTGAGGGAAGTTGTTTTGCTCAGGGCACTGTGAGTGAATGGCCTTTGTCAGGATGAGATACATCCAGGGAGGGTCACAGACCTGTTTGTGTGAAGGATGAGTCCTGCTTAAGGATGGTTCAGTCCAGCTCATAATGAGGCTCTGTCCTCTGACATCAAAAGCAAAGCCCTGAATTTTACCAGTAGGTTTATCTTCAAGACCTAAAAGCAGTGGAAGCAGCTAAATGCCTCTTTGAAGTCTTGATCCTGCTTACGATGGACACAGCAAATGTTGTCATGTAGGAGGTAACATGTAGAGTTTTTGTGTTTGAAGCATTGTTTGCAAAACATTTTTGGAGGTTTTTGATTGTAAAAGCCAATCCAATTTTGTTTCAAGTTACCTGAGTTTAGGATGTTAAATTTAAGAAAAAAAAAACCAACACAAATATACACATAAAACCCCAAAACACAACAATTCATGAACATATAAAGCAAAGTGCAGCAGTGCCATAAAAGTAGTAAAGGAAGCAATGCAGGACAAAAATGTATAAAAAATAATTAACATGGAATGAAAGTTTAAGTTCGCAAGTTCACAAACCAATTTTAGTGCAAACCCAAGCTCTGCTTTGTACACCTGCGTAAGAGCTGGGTATTAATGTCTCTGCAGATCACATTTTAGTTCTCTTGTATCTGGTTGAGAATAAAGTATCAACTCTGTAAATACAAACAGCACAGACAGGGTATGTTCTTTCAGGGAGATGACTCACTTTTAGAATTAAGTTACACTGATTTACAACAATAAGATCTGAAAATGGAAAGAGGGAGAATTTAACTGCATCAGCAACAGCAAAAATAAAATCTTAATGGTAATGAGAGATAGTGTTGGGAAGTAGTAGTAAGTTCCAGTTGCACTCTCACATGCACTGCTGGCAGTAATTTGTTTAGCTCCTTAAAATGGTTCTCAGAGTTTAGATAGGAAGGCTTTGGGTTATTATGCTAAACACAGTTGTGTGGTCACCTAATTGTGTTTGAGGCTGACGTGATTGAGTCAGATAATTGCCAGATATTGCTTTACTGATTCTGCTTCAAGGCACTAGAACAAACATTCTCACAAATAGCACAGCACCATGGTTAACATAATGCTGATGGAATTTACCTTTGTGTTTTGACAGATCGTTTTCTCACTGCAGTTTAACAGAAGGTTTTATTAAAAACAGAAGCAGCTACTGATCAGATAGCACAGACAGCACAGAGCTGCTTTTAGCTTTGGAGCTGAAAGGAGATTTGGAACGCTGGTGATCATTAGTTATATTTTTTTCCAACAACTTTTTTAATAGAAAATTATTAATGCTCAAAAATGTGTTTAAAATACCACATCTAAAGGGTTTTACAGATTTAGACACGTCTAATGAGACAACAGATTTCTTGTTATTACTTAAGTGCCATCTGCTGACAAGAAGCAGCAGTGAATGGATCTCTGACTTCTTCAGAGTGCAAGGGCTCCCTTGCCAAGGGGAAGCAGCAGCCAGGTGTATCTATTTCCATCATGTTGCAGGTGTGTGTCAGCACATAACTGAGGCCTGGCAGTGCAGCTGGTTGTGCTTTAGTCAGGTAATACGTGGATAACAGGGGCTACCTGCACTGTGCATTCTTTTTTAAGTACTCACTGGCAATTGTTAGTTGTTAACATGGACCTGTTATGTTCCTCCTGTGTCTTGGCACATCACTACAGGGGCTGCTCGTTCACCCTGGCAGTGTAGGGCTCTTAGGAAAGTCAACAAGAGCTTGTTCCCTGTGTACCAAGCAGCAGGGGGGGATGTGCAGTTTGAGTGGAGCTCTGAACACGGTGGGACAGAGCCAGGGTGGGTTCGGTCTGTTTGCACACCCCAGCTGCTCTGTAAGGCAGAGGCACCATGAACAACCTCAGTTACCAGCCACAGCCAGCCACTAATGTCTCTTTGATGCAGCAAAGTATTAATTAACTTGTAAGATCTACATTTTTTCCTCTTAATTTAAGATTGTTTGAGCTGTAACTAAATGAGTGTGAGGGAATCCTGCCTATTGTAATTGCTGGCTCTCACAGCAACTTTTAGCATTATGACAACCCATTCAATGGAGGAGGAAGAAAAAGCATCAGCAAAAACATCACAGATTTATGTATTTGTAATAAAAAGCCCTAATATTGGGACTGGCACCATCAGAAAATCCTACAGACCTCTCATCTTTGGGGGAGACAAGTTTCTGAGCCAAGAGAGAGCTGAAATATTCTGTGTAGGCTCCCTGCAGTATCAGGAGTTCAGGTGTCATCAATAGCACTCCTACTTTGCACATTATAAATACTTTTCACTGGACAGTCTCAAAGGTTAATGAATCCTCACAGCGTTGCACGGGGTGTTACCTCCACTGCACAGACAGAGAAGGTGAGACACAGAGAAGGTAAGTCGTTTACCAAGATAACACTGAGTCATGGTCATTGTCTGAAGTGGGAGAAAGTCTAGCCCCACCTTTCCATGAATGTTAGGTATTTGTTTAAATATTATCTAGAAAAATTAAGTTATGAAAAGCTTGTCACATACATTACAATCACACTGGCTTATAAGATGTTATTTATTTTTTTACAGTCTTTTTTTCCCCTTTTCTGCCTGTGTTTCTATGACAGAAATTTCTCTTTTACATCCTGTCAGTCTCTTTATCACTTTCTCATGAACCTTTATTTTGCTTTCTTATTTTTGGCTTCAGGCTGTTCCCTAGCTACCTTGAGACTGTGATAAAAGACATCCTGGCTCCTAATCTGCAGTGGCATGCTGGAAGAACAGCAGCTGCCATCCGTGCTACAGCTGTATTGTGCCTTTGGGCTCTCATCCACTGTGAAATGCTTTCACCAAAAGAGGTAAATTCTCTCTTTCTCATCCTTTGAAATCTTAGGCAGGAAAACAAAATAAATGCAAGGGGGGAAAAAAGAATAAATCCTTAGGGTAAGTAATATTTTCAGAAGGACATACAGTTCTCATAATAAAATTCATTAATTGTAATTGAATGTTAATGACTGAAACAATCAGTAGTAGAGGGACGATGACGTCCTGATGAGAGACCTGAGGCCAGCAAAATGCTGAGCTGTAGAACTGACCAGCATCAAATTTTGTGCATATTTTTTTCTAACAGAATATCAGTTCTGTAGCACAAGATTCTGACCCCTATGAACACAACAGTTTGGGTACTTGCCATGGTTGGAGCCGCAGGCAGAGCCTGTGCAGCAGCACTGGAGCCAGCCAGGATGTGCTGTGGTGTCACGTGGCAAAGACAAGTGGTCTGGTTGCCTTGGAGCCCACAGGTCCATTTAGGAGACAAAAAATAACATCTAAAGATTTTAAGAAACGGCAGGAGGACTTGAGAGGGAACATGAAGAATATCTCTAGAAGCTGGAGAGCTAACACTTGGAGAAGTCACTCTCTCACCAGTGATTAAGGAGTAATTGAATCTGAAGGGGGGGTTGAAGCTTCTTTGCTAAAAAAAGTAAATTATTCACTGGAAATATGTTAATTATAAGGGCATTTTTAAAAAATAAAGTGAATTAAAATGTTTACATTGTTAATTGTCTTGTAACAGACCTTAATTTAACAAAGTGCTTAAACACACAAAACTGGTTGAGTTCACACATACAAAAACGTTGATATCAGAGACTACTGTTCTAGCTGAACATTTTTTTCTGAATCGGTGCCTTAATGCCTATTTGGCATTAATGGACGATGTGAAATGCACGGAATAAAGTCAAATTCCGAACCTCCCAACACACCCCAGCCCGGCGCTTCCTGTTGGAGTCAGAGCTCCATCTGCTGGTACCCGTGCGGAACCCTCAGCTCCGCCTTGCTTCCAGCTTGGACAATTTGGGGGGTTTTTTTAAAGGCGAGTAAGTTTTAAAGCTTTTTATAAGCTTGAACACACATATGAGTTACGTAAAACTCATCTGTTTGTATACTGAGTGTTCATGAGCTGGGTGATCGACTGGTGGAATTTCATTTTCCAGGCTAACGTGGAGGCAAAATTAAAGCTCTGTAACTTCTGGGATTTTCAGGGTAACGTTTATAGGTAATTTTTTTAACTAAGCAAAACAGTACCTGGGAGAGCTCATGGTAAGTGCTGTAACACTAAGTGTGTCTTTTCTATGCTTTTCCTATGAATTGTAGATCTTAAAAGTGAAAGATGAGCTGATGCCCCAAATTATTGCTTCCATGGATGAAGACTCTAAAATTACTCGACTGATGGCTTGTCGTATTGTTGATGTTTTTCTAGAAGTCTGTGGGAGGCAGTTTGATGCAGATAAATTTAAGAACACTTACACAGGTATGTGTAAAGGTTTAGTAGCCCTGGGGTGAGGGCATTGTTGGTTTTGTTTGTTTGTTTTAATCAAGATCTCAGTGGTGAAGAACTGCATTTTGCTTTTTTTTACCTGAAGTACCAGAGTTTGCTCAACTTCTAAGGGTTTGGCAGAACCGAGCAGTATTCCCAGCGTCATTGTCCCTCAGACCACTAGGTGGAACTTCACTCAATGCTTTGGTTTGTGCAGAGCTTGCCAGTGGCTCATCTGCATTGCTTCGGAGTTTGGACTATGTGAAATAATGTGCTAAGTATAGTGAGAGCAGAACAGTACTGCAGTGTATAAATGGAAGTCACATTGTTCTCCGTGCTGTGTTTGAGGGCCAAGAGCAAACCATTTCAGTGTCCCATAAATAGACCTGAATAGGTAGTGCGTTGGGGTTTTAGCTTAAAAAAAGGGCAAAGAAGAAAACCCTTATCTAGAGTGCTGTACTGTCAATTAGAGCTAGAAGCTGGAATGCTTCTTAGGGTGAGGTTTAAGTGCTAAACCATGAATCAGGAGAAGTACAGACTATGCTTTGTACCAGGATTTATGTTCTTATATACACAAATAAACTGGGCTTTCCCTAACTCAGCATCTTAACAAGTGATACTTTTTCTTACATGGCACACTAGAAGTCTAACAACAAACATTTTTATTTTGGAGAAATACGTGATCAGATAATTGTCAAAGTATATATGTCTTTGCATCTTGCATATTCAGGTATTCTGCAGTGCAGTCATTCAGTGAAACAGTAATATTTAATTAATTTAATCATTTAAATAATTCAAATTACTTTATAATTTAATTAATATCTAATTAATAGAAATGCTGTGCTTTATAGAGCATAGAAATACTTAAACTCTGTAGTTCTGTAAAGCGTGAATAGACATCCATAGTACCTTGTTAGAAGGAGTGCTAGATAATGTTCAATTAATCTAAATACTTCTGTATATGTCTTTTATTAATTTTTGGACAACCTAATCCAATAACAATGAACGAGGAGCTTTTAGGAACAGTGCTACATGTATTTGTTATGTTCAAAAGACAGAAATATGTCATAAATGCAACAATAATTTGAATGTTGACAGAATACATTTGTTCTTCCAAATGCAAAAGCCAGCTCCTCCATTCACAGAGCCTTTTGGTTATTTATATGCTCCTTTTCAGAGGTTTTAAAGCGTCTGGATGATGCCTCGTGTGATGTCCGACTGGCAGCTGCTCACACCTTGGCTAATTGGTTTAAGTGCTTAAAGGACAGTGATGTGAAATCCTCAATGGAAGGTCATGCTGAGTTTCTGTACCAGGAACTGTTGATACATCTTGATGACCCAGACGAAAATCTCCAAAAAGCAGTCCTAGGTAAGAATTTCAGTCATGGATATTTTTAACTGTGTTCTTTAAATCATCATTTTGAGTGTCCAGGAAAGCAGGACATACAGGTAGAGGATAATCCTGCCAGGCTGGAGGTTTCCTTTGGGTTTCAGTGGACGTGAGCTCTGACCTTTTACCTGTGTGCAGAATGGAATGCTTTGCCCAGTGTTCCCCAGGGGAAGGAGCAGGGCAGCTGAACTACCAGGGACTTTATAGATGGTAAACAGGATATGGAGCACAGATCCCAACCACTGCAGGGTGTGACTGTATCCCAGCCTGCTGGAGGGGCTCTCTGGAATTTATTAGTGTATCAGCCTGTGTTCAAGAAAATAAATGTCAAAATACAGACCTCAGCAAATGGGGAGGGAGGAATTGTGTTGTCATCACTGCATCACTTGTAGAACAATTTCCAGGTTTGCTTTCAGCTCCTTTGAGGGAACTTGGGTAGAGAAACACAGAGCAGCTACTGATTCATGAAACATATTTTTGTCTTGCAGAAGTTTTAAAGGAAGGAAGCGTTTTGTATCCAGATCTGCTGGTGAGAGAAATTGAAGGGGTTGTACATAAGCATCAGACACCGGTCTATTGCAATCAGCTGCTACATCACATTCAGTCAGCCAAGGAATCAGCTTTATGAATCACTGCTGAGATTCTGTTTGGAAAACTGATGTGAAATCTGTATGACCTGGATTATTTTTGTATTTCTGTTTGCTTAAGGAAGGCTGAGCTGAAAATAGATTGTTTTGTCTTTGTAAATTCACTGTTGGCTCGTTTGAAAGTGCAATTGGCACAATTCTATGTTCTTTGCAGTTTGAACAGTTCTTTGTATTTCCTAGCAATAAAACAGTGTTTTAATTCACTTTGCATTGGTTTGTCAGATACGAGGTTTAAAGGAGGAATGTTTTTTTCAGGAATTTAATTTTTAGATTATTGAACGATGTAATAATTTAATGTCAGGGTTACTAATGTAATACAGCAAGGATCCAGTCTTTCAAAAAGCATTTCAAACTGGATAAAATCAGACTTCACAGAGTCAGGTCTGTGATGACCAGTTTTATTAGGAGAAAAAAAAAAGCAGCCAAACTTCTCTTGCACAATGCAACAAAATGTATAATGTCTTGAATATTCATATTTATGCTGGTATAACAGGGACATAGTAGGTGGCACTAAAAGAATAGTTTTTATTGTTATTGTATTACATTTCATGACAGAGTAAAGGTGAATTTTTTAAATTAAGGTTTATACATGGGAAGAAACGTGCTGTTTTGTCATTTAGATTAACAGTATTTATATTTTTGTAATAAATCTATCACATGTGCAGTTTTTATGTTTATACCATTGTGCCTTGGAAAGCAAGCAACATTTGTTTGCATACTGCTTTGAAATTAAATTCTGTGACTTTAGGTTAAAGCTTGATTTGTTTGGGGGTTTTTTAATAGCTTTGTAGTGTGTAAGTTTTGGTGTCATCTTCTATTCTCGGCTGTGTAATAAAATAAGGGAGCTCCTAGATGCTCTGCACCATTGTGGGGTAGTGTGCTGTTTATTTTTTGCACACAGTAATGATGGAAAATCAGGATGCTGGTGCGGTTTTGTTAAACTGTCTGTATTACAGACAGAAAGTGCTCTTTGGCTTCTAATTCCCGAGTGCCTTGGCTCTGTGTCAAGTCTAAAAACAGACTCGGTGGGGGTTGTTCATACTCCTTATGCTGTAGGAAGTGCTCGTGTTTGTTTGTCCATCTGACCTCACTTTACCTTTTCAGGCCTGTGACATAATTGTTAACCTGCCCATGATCTGTGTACAGCAATGTCTGCTTCCTTCCCAAAGGAACATTTGAGACAGATCACACACGCAAGACAAGTTTTACTCCTAGCTTAAAGGCGAAGTCAAACTTCTGGCCACTTCTCCACAAAACACTGGGTTGCTTTGAAAATTCTCCCAAAAGGGACAATAATACTAATGATACAGAATAGTTGATGAGTTTCTTATGGATCCAAAAGCTATTGTGCATTCCTGTAGAATAGGATACTCATTTTAGATCCTTTGTACTGTCTTTGAAGTTGAGCTTTCTTCTAATGAAAAGCCGAAGTACAGCTGTTCCTGTACTGAGCAGCATTTTAATTGACTGAAAACTATTAACTATTTAACTCACTGTATGTCGAGGGGCAGCTAAAATTCTTATAAGGCGCAATGTGAGTGAAGTAAAAATCCCTAAAAAACATTAAACAGAGTGAAGAGGTTGTGGAGGCTCCAGCCTTGAAGATATTCAAAGTCTGACTTAATACAGCCCTGGGAAACCTGTCCTGCCTGAGCCTGTTGGGCAGGAGTGGGACTACATACAGCATCTCCAGGGGCCTCTTCCAGCCTAAACTATTCTGTGGTTCCATGAAATTGTTTCCTTAGTCTAATCAATTATTAAAAAGCCAATTAAATTAGACTGGAAATAGACTCTCTAACTATCCTAGCAGAGACCTTGTTCTTAAAATAGTCCTTCAAAGCACTGCAGAGCAGCAGGTTCCTCCAATCCAACCTTCCACTTCAGCAGCAAGAACCCAGTTCTTATGGTAAAGTTCCCTTGAAAGTCCCCCAAATAAATCCTACCTAATGACACTACTACAGGCATGATATTTTTAGCTTCTTATGTTGACAAAATTTGTATTTTTTACCACTGACTAGCAGCCTCATGATAGTTGCAGTACAAATATTGGTCAAATGCTTTTAATTATGCTTGTGATCTAAAGAAGAGATGTTTGCAAACGCAACTTCAAATGTGGGATGAGAGAAGAGAACATTCTTGGGTGACGTGGAATCTAGTCAAAGTTTTTCAAGATGTTCTAAAGCTGGCACACAAACAGTAAGAGCTGAAGTATTCATCGAGCTTGATATCTTCAGCAGGCTGGGAACTCTTTTTTTTCTCCATATGTTGAGCATTTTGTTACCTTTCAGAGCAGTCTGTTGTGGGGTGCCTCACAAAGAAAAATCTCCACATCATCCAACAAACCAGCTTTTTCTGCAGAGCCAGGGGGGCTTGTTGAAATGAATATCCTAACAGTCCTTCTAGGGACATGCTAAATGCCAGCTTGATCTTGTTTGTGTGACAAACTGGGGATCTGCCACTACATCCTTTTATTAGAAGGTCTTCTGGGTGTAGGACTTGACAATGTGCTAACCCTGCTTGTAGTTTACCATACTTCAACTCATATAACCCAAATTTCTTAAACCCCTTTACAAAAATGTACTGTTACTGAGTCTCCCATGGATGGTATATGAGTCTGGATTTTAAAGTCTCTTTTTTTGAGACTCAACTTTCCAGCTTCAACCTTTTACTGGATCAGTAGGAACTCAATTAAAATGTTTTGGGGGTTTTTCCTGTTTGGTCAGATCAGCTCTTTTATTTTCTAGATTTAGTTAGTGCTCATTACGGAATGTCACTAGTGCTCTGTGCATTATGTAACTTTTAAGCAAGGACAATTTTGGGGGGCAGAGCTGTTATCTCAAACTTTCAGGCTTTCAGGCACTTTAGATAAGCAGCCTTTAGCCCTGCCCTTCCTGTGACAAGCAGTTTCGTCTCTGTCTTTGTCCCTGTAAGCCAGAAGACCTGTTGTGGAGGGTCCTGGGACTTGGATTCTCAGCACAACAAATGTTTTCGGGTAAGTGCATGCATTTGTCTTATTGAATATAGAATCTTTTATGTATTTGTTAGCTACCTTAAATAGATTCAATTAATTAAACATTGAGAGGGCACTGACAAACGAGATACCTAAACTTTGAGACAAGGTCTACATCAGAGAGCGTTTTTAGGAGAGGCTGGTGGTTAAGTAAGTTCCAGATCCATCCACTTCTCATCCGTATGGGTCCATACAGGCAATGTGCAGATTTCCTCAGGAATGCTCTGGCAGATTGCAGACACTCTGCAGGTGTCCAGCCCTGCAGGGTCATGTGAGCCCACGGGGAAGGTGCACTAATGCACCTCTCTGCTTGTGTCAGCAGTCTGTGCCCAGGAACTGACCTCCAGCTATGACTGCAAAGTTATTATAGGCTCTAATAACATATCACAGCTCTAATCTAATCTCTGCACAGAGAAATTTAGCTATTAAGGTATAGTAAGTTAAAAACAGGAGTAGCCATAAAGAACAAGGATAGTCCATAGTACAGTTTTACTACACAATACTGTGATAAAACCATCCAGTTATAGTACAATAAAGCCATGATAGGTATTTAGGTCATTATGGTAGAAGTTATTTTATTCATTATAAATAAATCATACTCCAGTAGTTCTATAAATAGAGGTTAGAGTTCTGATGGGCTGTTGCACAGGCTTATCTTGCTTGGGGGGAGCCCCTTGTCTGCACCACATAAACATACCAGAGCACTGCCCCAAATATAAAGTAACATCTTGGCTTTGGACAGCCAACTGCTGGCTTGAGAGCGGCCAAGAGTCTGTTTCATTTTCCGAATCTGTGTTAGGATCCCTGCATGGGAAGGTGAGCAGGAAGGTGTTGGCTAGAAGAGTGGATCAGAGCTGGTCTTGCTGGATACATCATGGACTGCTATGTGTCTCAGCCCTTCATGTGAAACTCTAACCATGTTTTAAAAAGAGAGAAAAATAAAGCAGAAAAAGTCTTCATTATTAGGCAGATGAAGGATCAACAAAAATTACAGTTAACAAGCTTGTGTCCATTTGCTTGGATCAATCCCCCAGAGAAGCAGGAGCTGAGCTGAAGCAGCAGATGAGAGCTGTGAGGAGAACGGCTGCTCTGCCATCCTGCCTTGGATGTAATCGGCTTTTCTTGTTAATGTCTGAAATCCCCTCTAAGTCAGGACCACGGAGATCGAGTGGCAAAACTGATCTGAAGTGCTCTGCATCCCCCTTTACCTGATAACCCAATTGCTCTGGTTGGAGCACCCACTGCCTTTGGCTGAGAGGTGTAGGCAAATGGCCCAGGTGAGCTTAACCATAAAGGGATGCAGATGGCGAGAAACCTTTCCTTTAATGAGCAAGAAATCAGATTTCCACATATTTCAGGTGATTTTTGTACTACTACATATATATGATGATCTCCCCAGCCATGGACACAAAAGACACCACTCCCATCCTGTAGACCAGCGTGCCATGCCCAGTACCCAAACACCTCGCTGCACTGGTTTCTGCCACATTCAGTCTGTATCTTCAATCACTGTGGGGATTTTCCCCTTTTGATAGCAAGGACCAGAATGTGGAGCACAACAGGTTTGCTAGGTGTGAACTCCTGGAGTGCACTGGGAATGGGAATCTTAGTGGGAAGGGAGCAATAATGTGGGAATCAGGGAAGGGATAGGGAAGGGATAGGGAA
>VZRQ01006475.1:2205572-2228223 GCA_013397975.1 Machaerirhynchus nigripectus | reverse complement strand
TTTTTTTTTTTTTTTTAAAGCTATAGCCTAATTTCAGTAGTGTTGCAAAATGTGGTGTGTTTTATGTTGCATGAACTGAATTGCAATTTTTCCTGAATTTTATGGCAAACCATTCGTAAAATGTTGGTTAAATACAAGTGGATTTTCTAATTTCAAGAAAAGCATGCTGGCCAGTGAAAGGTGATTTATGTGCCTTGTATCCAGAAGCAGTTTCACTGCTGTATTACTTAGTGGGTTTAGTTACCTCTGTGTTGCAAATGGGCCTTAGAGATTGGCTGAAATATTATAAATCCTGATAGAGTAAGCTTTACTCCTGTGGTATTCTTGTCCAAAATTCTTACCCAGTGAAACATTGGGCAAGTAGAAAGGAAGATGCAGAATGGTAAATTCTATTGGACATCTGGAGGATAGTTCATTATGACTTTGGGGTTTTATTTAGGGGACAAGCGAGTGTTTGTCTTGCTACATAAATGAAGACTGTTTTGCAAAATGAAGAAATTGTGAAGGGGTTACATGTCCTGAAACTTTCCAGCTTGCCATTTTGCTGTGTTCGACTATTAGGCAGAGGTATTTAGAAATGGGTACTTTTGGGTAAGATGAAGTTTAATAACTAAATTAATAAAGGCAAGTATAGTTAAACTAGGTTGAAATTAATTCATTGTAATTCTTCTTTATGTCGAAAAGAAGGATTGGCAAGCTCTTTCTTTAAAATTGTGTGAAGCCCCAAATGTTAAAATAATGGGAGGAAACTACTTGGTACGCTGACGTGACACTGCTTGCAGGGTGTCAAGAGAGTAAAGTACAGTCTTTTGTGCAGGCTCTTGCTGTGCACCTGCTTGCTGTATATGTGCAGAGTGACATCTATTATGGTAGCTCTTCCTACCCAGGGTCACACAGTATTTGAAGACTCTGAGGAAAGGGAGAATTGCTAATCAGAAATATTTTCATGTTGAAATTTGCTCCTTCTTAACCCTCACCTGTGTTTGTTTTGCTTATATTCTAATCTGGTTTATTCTGTCTTTGACAATTCAATTTTTACAGAATCTTTTCTTTAAAGAAATTGGCTTGGGATGTACCCTGCAGAGAGCAGTGCAGTGAAGCTTGATACCACAAAGCTATTAATAGAGTTGGCTATGACTTATTAATAGAACTTACATTAATACTCACTGGGATCACTGTGTGTTCATAGCTGTAGTGCTTCTACTTTGTGCTTCTACTCCTCCAGCCCAAATCAGGAAAACATTTAACTGATATACCTAAATAATCTTTATCCTCCTCCAAATGCAAGTCAAACTTGTGAATCTCACCCACTTGTCAACATATAATTTACACCTCACTCTTACGACTGATCTTTCCTTTTAGTCACCATCATCTTTTGAGTTGTGTTGTCAGTTTGGATGCCTTTAACACCTTTTCACAAATATGGGTTAAATCAATAGGAATTTGATTTGATTTTCTTCTTCTGTGTCAGAGCATTCAATTGGGGTATAATTTTCTGCACAGTAATTGAATAAAATCCTTTGAGGTTTTAAAGTATGTTCTGGGACTGACTGAAGAAATAACTAAACAGTTCAAGGTAGTGTCCTTGGTCACTTATTGTAAATAATGCCCCCTGGTTAGAATGGCTGTGAATGTTTTTGTATTGACTATATGTCTGTGTCCATGTTAGAAGATGTCTGTTCAGTTGTAGTTCTTTAGGTGTATTGCATATTTCTATTGTCCTGAATAGTCAAGAACATCACTGCCCGTTTCATTCCAAGGAGTATTTATAAATCAGTGACATTTAAGGTCCTTCAGACAAGCTATAAGCATGCTAAAATTGGCAGACCTTATTCTCATTCCATTTATCAATTTATAACTTGAAAAATAATCCACTGAAGCATAGGACATTCTTATTCTGTAGAAGCTTATGTGAAGGAGGTATCAAGAAGCTGGAAGCGTAAGATTAGATTCAGTCACCAGCTCTGCCAGTAGCCATGGGAGCTGTTTGCTGGGGGAAGGAAGCAGAGTCCGCACTGTTTGCAGAGGTTATCCAGGAGTGGAGGCTAATTGCGTCCCACCTTTAGGTGTTTCTTGGTTAGCTGTGCATATTGCATAGGAATACATCAAGGTACAGGTTCATTTCTGGCCCTTGAAAGGAAAGGCAGTGGGTTTTTTATTTACTGTAGTCTTTCCTGTAGAAGCAAAAAGGCTGCATTCCAAAGCCTGGAAAGTGAGATGGCAAGTTAGGAGACTTCTAGGTACTGTCCTGCTGGCAGAGGACAGATAATGTGAAAAGAATTATTATCTAGCGTAAGTGAGAGACAAGCCCATTTTGTTAAAGAGGAAAAGATTCCATCATGATTTGTTGGCCTTTTTTTTTTTTTAGACAGTGGAGCCCAACTTCAAGCTATTTATTTAATCCACATCTATATAAATGCTCATTGAGGTAGTTGGTAACAGCAAGTGTTCGTAAACAGAAACAAATTGAGGCTGGTCACAGCTGTCAGCTTGTTCTGTGTACTTTGTGTTCTTGTGAATTGAGTATCTGTAAGAAACGTGGGGTGAAGATGAGGAAAAGCAAATGCATAGTGGCAAGTGTAAATAGCAAAACTGAGTTCTGAAACAACTGTTCAGGGAGGGACTCAATAGAAAACTGTTGTGGCTCTGACCTTTTCAGAATAACAGCAGGAGGAGCCACATTTAACCCGTATTCCCACTCCACATCTGTCAGAGTATGAGTCAGCTATACTTAGCATTTCTGAAAACTGTAAAAATTAAATTCTTTAGTCTACAATTGGTTAAGTACATGAGAAAACATGTTGTTTCTTCTCCCTCTTCCAGCCAAATGAAAGCAAGGATTAATAAGCCTAATGCATATAGTAATGTGTGCTGGGTTTGTTAAGTTGTGCTGGGGCTCGTGCCTTGCACAGGGTTGCACTGCTCAAATTGGTCCCAAATCAGGGCAGACCAGTGAGATCCAGCACATAAAACCAAAGCTCTGCCATCTCTGTGCTCCTCTGGACAATAGAAGCAGCTGCTTCGGACAGACTCTGGTCTGGTCTTGTGGGCTGAATGCCCAGCTGGTGCCGGAGCCATGAGATGTTTTCTTGCAGTGTGTCGTCTGGGTTAGTTTTTTAGCCAAAAGAAACTCAGTTGACAAGCTCTGACAGCCCCTTCTTACATGCTTTACTTTGTATTGTGGAGCAATGAAGAAACTCACTTCAAAAGCACCACCTTGTCAAAATTACATCATTACTGTAAGTGTAGCTTCAAGGCTTTCTGATGTTAACTTAATTGTGTGCTGAAATAATACAATACTTACCATATTATTACTTTGTGGTGTTCTGAGATCTTTAATGATTGTGTAAGAAAACTATTTCCATTGAATCGTGTCATGGTTTGACCCTGGGTTGATGGCTCTGCCGGCCAGAGCCCTGTTTCCAGCTCGAAAGCCGGAAGGAAGAGAGAGTTTCCCGGGCTTCCACCTGGTTTAAATATGTGAATTTCGAGAAGCGCTATTGGTCTATACAACTGTCCATCAACCCAGGGTCAAACCATGACAAATCGTTTTTAGACAAATATATTTTATAGTAGCTGTTTATATGTATTTTTTAAAGGGAAATCTTCCATTTCAAGTACAGGCTGCACAGTAGAATCTACTCATTCAGATCTAATTTGCTTGTTTGTTTTTGTTTGGGGAGAAGGAGCTGCTGTTGTAAACAATTCTTTGCTTAGCTCTTTTGGAAAACCAAATGAAACCCCCAGGAGTACTGAAGTGCTGTTACATCTCTCTGTATCCCTGTGGCCCAAGAAAGGGACAGTACTTATGAAAGCTGGCCTAGAGCACTTAGCATTTGGATGCTGTGGGTCACAGGGCTGAGCAGTTCTAGAACCTGACCTGCTGTGCAATGCCTGGTGCCAGCAGCCTCTGCTCACTTACATAACTGAATGTTTCCTTTGGTTGTAAGTATGAGTATTCTGCTTTAGGCCAAACTTCTGCTTTGGTAAATGTATTTCTTACAGACTCCTCAGCTTAATCTGCTTGTGTTTGCCTTCTGTTGCTGCCTTGTCTTCACTGTAAATTTTCATGGAGGCTCTGAGAGAATCACCTGTGGAAATGTGAAGTTCCTGGGGTAACGATGTGAAGGTTATCTACGTGTAAACTTGCCTCTGCGGAGAAAAACAGATTAAAGTCTCTAAACTTTTTTTGTTAGTTCGGAGTTAAATATTTCTCATGGTTTGCAATAAATTACGAAACGTTTTTAAACCACTTCTTTAAAAAAAGTCATGGTGGTTAAACTGAAGTAGCTGAAGTAAGGAAGTCTTTAAGTGTCTTAAAGGGAGGAAGTTCCTACTTGTTGAAAGATGGAAATTTGGAGTAACGGGCATATGGATCTTTGGTTCTCAAAACAAGGACTTGGCAAACGGAAAATAGACAAAAATAAGCTTAGACTGAAAATTAATCTTTGCCTTGCAAGTTGGAGTGTGTAATTTTTAATTTGCTGCTAGACATGGTGAAGAAATTGTCATGACTGGCTTCCTCTCTCAAACTGGTCCCAAAAGAATGAGTGCTTGCTCTGGCTAAACTTGAGAGGTTGTTTCCATGGTTGTTGTTTCTTTCTCTGCTTTGCTTTCAGTTGTAGAACTCATAATATGAATTGCTTAGGAGAACCTTGAATATCTACATATATCTAGATTATTTGGGTTACTTGGTATATCTTGTGGGGATTGTACCGTAACCCTGAATAAACTGCATTTAATGGAAACTTGGGCTTAGCTTGAAAAGCATGTTTGTTACCAGGCTGAAAATTCCCCTAGTAACTTTGCCTTTCTTATTTTACTGCAGTTCGAGTTATTCCTCATCTGCTTTGGATTTTGAGACTGAAAACAAAATAGATCCAGTGTTTGATTCACCCAGAATGTCACGGCGTAGTTTACGGTTGGCTGCTGGAGGATACAGTAAATCAGATGATGGACGGAGTGATTCCCTTCATGACAGCTCTTATGCTGGAAACATGTCCTTCAGGGATCAATCTAAGTAAGCATTTTTAGTCATCACAAGTAAATCCTGAGTCTTACTGTTTGAGCACAATAATGCAAAAAGGTTACCTAGAGGTCTTAATTTTTGTTCTTGGTAGTTTAGTGCCATGCTCTGAAATTTATGTTCAGTATGTGGTTTGCAATGACTATTTTTTACAAAAATCTTTGTAAAATTATAGGTGCTTGAAGGTGAGAACTTCCTTTTAAGACTTGTGTGCTCTGCTTAGTCACATCAGCGTTGAAATGACTGTTTAATCATTCATTAATAAAGTGAGAAATTAACAGAAATTTGTGTGTTTAGTGCTATGTCTTACTTGCCTTTGCGTTGTTTCCTAGGGTGGTAAAGCAACGCAGAAGTATGAACAAACAGTCTGGCAGTGGAAGACATGTGCCAAGGAAAAATCTGTCCAGCTCATCTATTTTTAGCCAGAGCAGTTTCAATAGCCATGCCAGTGATACATCAATGATATCCACTATATTGGATGAGTCTCTGATTCGGGAACAGACAGAAGTTGATCATTTCTGGGGTAGGCAGTGATTGCTATTGCTTGTATCAAACTGTGCAAACTGGTTGGTTTGGTGCATATAGATCTATGATCTTTGCCCCACCTGCTGTCCATCCTATCAAACGTGTGCACTTGCACTTCTGCTGTAGGGGTCTACTTGCTAAGATGCCCATTGGAAATTCGTGGTCCAGTGTGTAACTTTGATTTACTGAAATAGTTAACATCAAGAGACGTTGCATAGTCAAGTTAATATGCCAGCAAACATAAACACTTTTGTGATGCAATGCCATAGTTATCTCCTGTCATTGCTTTCTTCAAAATGTACATTGAGTACTGTGTTTAAAGAATGGTAAACATGTAACTTGTCTTTGAAAATCCAAAGGAAAAGCATTTTCTTCTTTGTTTATAGGCAGAGGTTTGTTTCTTCTTCACATACCTTAATGTGAAAGTTTTGAATTAGTGGCATTTCAGGATTTCCCAAAAGGGTTTTTGTGTGTGCCTGGCTGGTTTGGCTTTGCAAGTATATAAAAGTATACTTTCCTGGAAGCTGCCTCCTTCAGTGAAGAGAAAATATGAGAGTTGTCTATATAAAGTATTGTCTATGTGAAGTGTTGTGTAGACCCAGATCAACAATTTGTTACATCTCCCAACTCAGACTCTTTGTTTCCAGTCAGAATACTTGTGACCTTCCCAGAGTCCTAATGGGAAGAACTGTTTCAATCTTGGTAGAACCCATTCTAAATTTTAGATAACCTGACTCTTAAAACAGAAC
This sequence comes from Machaerirhynchus nigripectus, assembly GCA_013397975.1. NCBI lineage: Eukaryota > Metazoa > Chordata > Aves > Passeriformes > Dicruridae > Machaerirhynchus > Machaerirhynchus nigripectus. Next base: position 2,221,923 of record VZRQ01006475.1, on the reverse strand, counting down.
TTTAAATACAGTAGTATCAAAGTAGTTATCAAGCAGCAGAAACATTGTAAGCTTGCAATTAGCTGCTTGAACCTCATGTGGGAGCTAAGTCAAGGTGCAGCTGATACTCATTTTACATTGTCTGCCTCTTCTGTGGTGGGATGCTTTTCACATCTATTACCCTACTATAATAAGGTCTGGATACATGTTTCTCTGATGGGCTGCAAAATACGTTAAATGCTAACCATAAATAGACTTTCTTTGAAGTCTTAAAATAAGTGGGACTTCTAACTTAAGTTTATGTCAGATATTCAGTTCAGGTCTTCTTATATTTGGGACCAATTTCTTCTTTTTTTCGTTTGCAGGCCTTGATGAAGAAGGTGACCCCAAAGGTAAACTACACTTCGCTTTTCCTTCCACATCCCTTCTGTGTAACAGCCCCAGTGCTGGCAGTACTGACATGGGTGTGTTGGTTGTTGTGCTGTGTTTCCAGGCAGTGACACCACGCTGCTGCAGGGGAACGGGGGCATAGCAGCAGCAGAGCTGCAGCCCACGCTGAACGGCTACACGTGCAGTGACTGCAGCATGCTGTCAGAGAGGAAGGAGGTCCTCACTGCCTACTCAGCTTCCCACGTGCCATCCTCCAGGATCTACACTAGGGACAGGAGCCAGAAACATGCCTCTAGTAAGTTACTTTCTCTTGTGTTTTCTCTGCAATACAGTTCAGTTGCTTCATTTCTATGTAGTGTTATTTAAGCTTGTCCTACCCCGATAAACTTGCCAATAACTGAATTCTGGAGATCAGCTTATATCAAATATGTTTTTCTGTATCAGTTGAAATTTTGTGTACATGTCAGTTTTTTATATATAGTTATCTACTGATTTTCAGTGCTGCTGTAGGAATTAAACAATTGCAAAATAAAAATACTCTCGTATCCGAAGTTATAAAATTATTTAGCCAGCCAGCACTGACTGTAGTAAGTCTCTTAATCTGACATCGGATCTATGTGGCTCTGTCTTTAAGATTTTGGTTGTGGCTTTCAGAGAGAAACGTTTTCTGTGCTTTTGCTTTCATAATTTTTTTATCCCTTACATGATTTGAACTTTCAAGATTGACCAGAATTGTTACTTTGCAGTGCTTCTGCCATCTAGGGAATCTCTGAAAGGACTTTCTACTTCCTGTTTAATTTTTTCTCCTCTTTTAACTTTGCAGTTTCTTACAGTATTTCTAAAAGCTAAACATCAGCTACATGAAAAATTGAACTCCAAAGGGAAAAACTGATTCCAAATGGTCACTCTAGTGATTACATTTCAAAAGCTGGAAAAGTTAAGTCTGTATAGATAGGATTCTGCCTTTCTAAGACAATCTCCTTTCAGTGGATTGTTTTCCTCATTGTCTTGCCTGTGTCTGCCTGCCTCTCCTGCACAGCATCTGGAGTTTCTTGATTACTGGTAGTCCTCAGTTATCACAAAGGATTTGTTTCTTTAATGACCTTGAATTAGAAAGGAACCAGTTTTGGAATTCTGTAGATTAGTTAGTCTTGAATGAGGTTTGTTTTCAGTACAAGAAATTAGTTTGTTTGAGCTATATGATATGACTTCAAATATGTAAGTATTTTTTTTTAGTGTTGCAGAGAGTGGAATTCTTTTGACTTGCAGTCAACTACTTAAAGTGACACTGCATGAAAACTTTCAGTGCTCCTGAGTTTGTATTCACATGAGAGAGTTTTACTCATCTTTGTACATTCCTTTGAACTTTAATCTAGAAGTGTGGGTCAACTTTGGGGGTATGCTTGGGGGGAAAGGCACACACAGTCATGGCAGGTGTTTGGGATGTGGCTGAGCCTAGGACAGTGGCAGTGGTGGATTGTGGCTTTGTTCCTGTGATTCTGGAGAAGGGTGTGTCTCTAGCACTTCAGGCAGACCCCTGTAGGAATTTCCTCTGATATAACAGCAGGGAAGGTGGTGAACAGTCTTCACTTTGAAATCCAGAATAACACTGTAGTGTCTCTTTTGAACTGTGCCCCCCAAAATCAGGATCAACAGCTCCAATCGGTGAGGAACCCTGAGTTCCATAAGCAGGGAATTCATTGCTCTTTAGAGTTCTGCATTCTCACTAAACAAAGTTACTCTTGCTGAAGTTACACATTTTACCTTGAAGTCATTATCCAGGGTGTGTAGTTCTTACAAAAGCTTTGATGTAGTATCTAATACACCCTGATTTTTCAAACCACACTTGCTGAAGTTTCATACTCTTGGCTAAAGGCTTTCCCCACTTTGTCCTCACTCTTACACAAGCTAATGGTGACCAGAGAACAGAATTACGTATTTCTATGGAAGAATAATTTGTATTCACACTGTTTTTTTCAATAGGAGGAACGTATTTCTACATGAGTAAGATTCTACGATTGGTCAAAAATACTGCAGCATCTTTTGCATCACTATTAGTGCAACTATTTCAAATGGTTTTGCTGAAGCTGGGTTATGAATATAAAGGTACCTTTTCAGTTGTCTTCCTTGGTCTCCAAACAAAGACAGAGTGTGTATATTGGTTTTTCTTTCTTATGGACTTTATCTTCGGCACTACGGTGTTCTTCTTCTATAGTCTTTTGGCTCGCTCCTGTCTTTCTCAGTTTTTATTATTACCTCACTTGTGCTGCACTTTTCATACCTTTCCTCTGTTTTCAAAGTATCAAGATTCCTTTACACGACATCCACATACTGATTTTTACTAGAAGGTGGTAGAGAGTAATTTTTAAATAGAGAAACACAAGTTGATTTTTAAAAACTGTGGCACTAGTGTCAAATTCTAATTTTTCAATGTCTTTAGGTCTCTTATCACCCTTAAACCTGCTGTGCACTTAAAGCTTGTTTAGGTCTGTCTTGCAAAACTCAAACTGCTCTCATCACGCTGCACTACTTTAGAGCACATCTTGTTTTCCCTGAAAACATTCATTTCTTCTTTGGTGCTTTCTCTTCTATTATACCTGCTCTACAAGGGAAGTTAAATTGCCATAGGCAGAAGGTAACTGATTTTTGCATGTGGGTAGAACTTTGCTGTCCTTCTTCTCTCTGTGCAGAGTCTTATAACTGCTAATGCTTTCTTCTCCTTCCTGTAACAAGTTTGTTAAAATCAGCACAAATATGTAATGAATGGTTGACCCATTTGATGGAATGTTGGGAACGGGGACTTATTTGATGAGGGTTGGTTGGGTGGTTTGTTTGGTTTTTTGGTTTGTGGTTTGTTTTTTTTTTTTATGAACTTTGCTATGTGTAAAGAGGCAGAAGGATTTTTTTGAACCAAGATGCCCCCTGATATTTAAAGAGAGAATAAGATTTCACAGAGTAGGCTTCTTCCTCAATAACTTTTCATTTTTCCTGTGAGTAATCTAACTTTAATAGTGAACCAAGCCAGTTTAGCTAAAATCTGTGTATATGAAAGGCTTTGAACTTGAGAATTAGATTCCATGTGTGCTTTTTGGATGTGTTGCAGCTCACTCAGACTACTGTGGGAGCATGAATGTAAAGGAGTTCTACAGAGAAGATCGTCATCTTGGTGTGAATGAGGAATCAATATGTAAGTATAGTGATTAATGTAGTCTCAGCCTGGGGCTCTGCACCAGGTTGTTGCTGTAGGAGTAGTATCAGACAGCCCCTGACACTATGGAAGCTACAAAGTAAATATTTGGTTTGCTGCTTAGATGTTGGGGGGGGATGGTGATCCCCTGGTGTACTGTAGTCTTTCCCCAAGCAAGTTTCCTACCCCTGAACTTCGCTTAGTAGTTTTTGGGTTGGTAGCTGATGATGTGAGATAGACTTGTTCAAGTTATCTTTTAACAATCTTGACTTGATCCTGGCTTTATCCCGTTAATCAACTGTTACCACAACCAACAGGTGATGACTGTAAGGGGAAGAAACATCTTGAAATATACACCACAGACCACATGCAGTCCTCATGGGCTAAAAGGGTAGCAAGGACCATTTGGCACACCTTTTCTTCTGCAGGTTGACTTGGACATTTTTGTTTGCTTTTATTTTGCATTGCAATCTCACAATGTTAATCATATATGTTTTGTGTTTGGGGTTTTTTTTCCTTCCTTCATCTATCAAACTAGGGTAGAAGTGTAAAGTTCCTAGACAACTAACTACCTTAACACCTCTTCTGTCTGACTTCTTGCTCTGATTCTGGCTTTCACACAAGCTTGGCAGGCTGCTTACCTATTAGTGAAAACAAGGTGTAGGGTAATGTGCACCTTGTGTGTTAAAAGGAACAAGTCACATTGTTAATTTATTGCACTTCAGGGAGATCTGTATGCTTGATAGGTTGAAAAGCTGACTTTGAATGAAAGCAAGGTATGAGATACTCGTATGAAGACTATTTGAATAAAGGGATTTTAACATTTTATTTTTGTTCTAGTGATATTATATAGGGATAGAATCTACCCTGTGAGATGAGTGTTCCCTAGCTTGAATGACAGAGGCATCAAGGATCTGTTGAGTGGTCTTTATTCAGCAAAGGAAAATGATTTGAGACACTTCAGTCACCTAAATGATTTGCAAAACATTGGGTTGGTATATCTATAATCCCTCAGATTAACCCAGACATACCTGCTAATCTAAAAACATAGGATTATTTTCTAAACATATACGGTGTAGTTTGTTCTGTAGAAAGATTGGTCCTTGTCTTGGACATAGTAATTGTTGGCCTCAGCAGGCTTTAAGTTACAGTATTTTATTACAGTGCATTTGTTACAGTGCATATTACAGGGTGGTGGTAGTTTTGTTCTCTTTAAGAGATACAAAACTGGTACTGAACATCCTAGGGAACACTCAGATTAATGAAAATGGACTACTTGTAACTTTTAGTAGGGAATACTTTCTATTATTTATCAATTTTTCTTAGACATCACTGGAATTTTAAATTTTTAATTGTTCTTGCTTCTCAACAGTAACCCAGATAAGGAACTTGATGTATAGTTTGGATCAAATAAGATGCTTTTAAAGTAATGATGTTCTTAAAGCTTGCTTTTATGGTAGTACTCTTGCTATTCTCTGCTACACTTTGCATGGCATTGTTAGATAAACATGTTACAAAATGTAAACTTTGATTTTGGAAAAGTGATATTCTAACGGCACAGATGGTGTTCATTCTGTTTGTCTCCGTCCATGAGAATTCAGTTTCTAAACTGTCTTGCTTTTACTTGACTTCATGTTTATTAGTGGCTTGCTTTGCTTTAAAGTAGTGAAGAACCAAGTTTGAGATTACTGAAAGGTATGGTTTAAAATTCTGCAGAACATGTAACGGGCAGGGGACTGAGTGTGTTTTAGTGCATGTACTGAAGAGAACCTTCAGCTCCTTTGTGTCTGTTACCACATGGAGTTAATTTGTTATAATCCAGGTTACTTTATGCTTCACGTGTTGCGAACAGTGGGAGCAACGGGATGGCTTGTGTCACAGAAGGTGTTGTCTCTACTTTGGCTGGCCCTTCTTTCTCCAGGTTACTATTCTAATCCGTGTGTGTGTGTGCATTGCCTGTTCCTTTTGGCAAACTAGGGGACTGCAGGGGCTTATCCTAATTCAGCTGTGCTTCTGCTGTAGCTTTGGTGTCTTGAAATGCATGTGCTACTTTATTGACCAAAATATGCTTAATGAGAGGGCGTGTTTCTGTTCACAGGCATAGCAGGAGACTAACCAAGCTGTTTCAGGAGGGAATGAGTGTGTGAATAGCACTGAATATGGGGTGTCAAGAATAATGGGGTGTGTTTGGTTTGGCAGTCGCTTCCTATATTGGTATTCCTCTTACCAAAAACTGCTGCTGCTAATCTGTGCATTTCCTGGAGCATACTGAGGTCTCCAGTGTGTGATAGCTTATGTTCAGACATTAATACTGAATTTCCAGCGAGGTAGCATTGTCATAACAAATGAGCACTTCATCTCCTTGCATGGCTGTTGGTCTTGTTGAGTAGCTGATGTTACAATGCTGTCATACTCGTGATATCTTGATGTCAATAAGCTGCATGCATTGCCTTATTCATGCATTTCTCCACTCTGCAAAGTGTTGGCCACAGCTGCATGTCCTTCTGCTTGGTTTCTTTGAACATGTGCTGCAGTAATTATATTTCACACTCCCACCTTTTGTCTTCTAGGGAGGGCAGCTTCTGGCATGTTCAGGTTGCTTAGAACTGGGTGGTATCAACTTGTTACTCTGATGTCTTTGCTCAAGGTGTTTCTTGTAAGAAGGTGTGTATCCTTTGAAATAATTGTTTTATGAGCAAGTTATTTACCCAGTTACAGTATAAAACAGTTAATTATGGTAAATGTATTCTTTCTTGTAAACTTTACTCTCCTTCTCTAGATGCCTTCCAAAGAACTACAGGTGGTTACTGTTTCTTATCCCACTCCTGTTTCTACTAGGTATGTCAATTGTTCACTTATATTACAAATCAGAGTGTGTACTACAGCTGTTCCAAAATAGCATTTTTAGTTGATTTATGAAGAAGATGCAGAAGTGAAAAAAAGCAAGTTTGTTTCTGAACAGGGCAGTAATTCAAGCTTACAGGGTACTGACAAGTCAGCGAGCTATTTCCTTGTCCTGAAAGTAATATCCTTGAGTTCATTCCATAGAGCTCTTTAGAAAGAGTGGTTGAGAAAGTAAATGCACTGAAGTCCTTTTTTCTTTACTTCCCATCACAGGAGTAGCAATGAAAGAGTAGGCTGTGTACTGATTGTTTCTTCAGTCTCCATAAAAGCGTGGTTAAGTTTTTATGAACTCATCCTGTCTTTCCTTTGCTCTAGACCATGTTTTAGTGGCTTAAGATACTGCTGACTTTAGACTGGTTAGTAGACAGTGTTCCAGGCCAGCTGTCAACTTTGAAATGAAACAAATAAAGTTTGAAGTATTTACCAGAAGTGCTGGGCCATTTCTGAAAAGCAGATTCGTGTTTTTGTGAGTCTTACAAACTTGCAGCTATTTTGCGGAGAAGATGAAGCTTCTTGGAAAACTACAGTGGGAATTCAAAGTCCTCTGTACAAGGGTGAACAAGGAAAGAATTTACCCTGTGCAGAAAATGTTGCTACTTCCCACTAAGATATTGCAAAAATAAGTGTGATCTTGTGAAATGCTATTTTATTTCCATGGAAGCCTAAGTTTCCTCCAACTTTTATTAGCTCTTATGCAATGTGATATGTAGTAAGTGTATAATGCAACATATTTTCCGTGGAGATAAAAAGCAGCATTTACATCTGCCTTCAGAAAATGTGGCCTCTCTTAATCAGCAAATGTGATCAAGGTGCCAGGGAAGCAGTAGAACAAGTTTAAGCTTGTACCATGATATATCTAAGTGCAAGTTCCCTGCCTCACAACTGTGAGTGGGACTGATGGATGTTCCCTAATATTTTTGAGTGCTTGATTTAAAAATTTTACAGCTGACTCATGGTGACTTTTGTTTAGACTTGGAGTAGTGTCCATTGTGTGGCACCTACCTTGCAAACTGAAGATAGATTGTCCTTAAAATACCATTTGTAGACACAAGCAGTTGGAAGGGAGAATTCTTATGAACACATGTTGCTTTTTGTTTCTGTTCTAGGACTGTGGTTCTGGGGGCTTAATGGCTTCATTTCATTATTACCTCCATTGAACTGGACAGTAATTGACAGAATACAGAGAACAGATGATTATGTTCATGTTCCTGAACCACAAGATGATTCTTTTCGTTCTGTGCAGCCTCCAAAGGTAAGGAAGAACAGTCTAGGGAAGAACTTGTATATATTTTAAGACCTCTTAACTCCCATGTCTTCAATATTTCGGAATAACTCCTTGTTGCACAAGAGTAATGTAATTAAGTGTCTTGATTTTTTTATGTATTAAAGCATTATCTTTATACTTTAGGATACCATAAACATCTTTGACTTTGGTCGGATAAGTGAGCTGGAAAAGCAGATGGCCTTCGTGTCTGACAGATGCCATGACCGTAACAAAGAATACAACAAAGTGATGAGCCTACTCCAGAATCTGCAAGATCAGGTTGCCACGATGAGTGACAGAAGTGAAACACTGAATTTAATAAAAAATGTCATGAGTCAACATCTTGAAGATATGAAATTGGAGGAAAAGGTAAGACAGTCAGTTATTGATGTTTCCTGATACTCACTGAAGTTTCACTAATGCAGATTGTCAGCAATTTCACTGGAGGATTCTTTTTCTGCTCAAGACATAACCAACACGTAGTAAAGGCTAGGGAGTAGTTGTGGGCATTTGTTCCTCCTTTTTTGTTGCTGACAAAGGATTAATTCCAGACAGGTGGCCTAAAGTAGATTCCTACATTGCTGAAAAGCTGCTGGATTTATCCTGTTTCTGTACAGATAAAGAAGACGATAGGAAGGGCCAGTGACAAAGCAGGGATTTTGTGGTAAACTTCCCTGTGTATAGCCCCTACTACAGCTGAATCAGACTGCTGTATTTATTACAGATTCTGTAGTTTCTCACACTATCTGCAGTATAAATCACTTAAACATTCACAGAGTGGAATGAAAATTACACTTTGCAGAAAACATCAGTTATGGTATTTGTACTCCAAAAGAAAATACACGCCTTTTTTCTTCCCTCTTTTTTAAGACCGACTTCCTGGCTTTACACAAAGAACACGAGTTGCGCATCCAGACGCTGGAAGACCTTCTTAGAAAACTCTCTGCTGAATCCAAGGTATTGAAAGTGAGCTTTGCTGACTTGTTCTAATTGTAACCTGTCAATAAAACAGACTAAGGTTTTTTTATTTGCTGTCCCAAACAGCAGTCTGGCTGTTACAGTTCCCTAAGTCTCAAAACTTGTTTGTGTTTTTGCTCCCCCTTCTTGGAGAGGGTTTCATTCCAAAGTTTAAAAATTATTCCCTTGACCAGTGAGGCAGGTTTTATGTGGAATGAAGCCTTATTACACAGAGGCACAAACATAATTGCGAGTACAGTCCCATACAGATGGTGCTAAAATTTATTTCATATAACATTCTTTATCCTCTTTCTGTCACTTGAGTTTCTTTGTGATAAAACTTAACTTTTGTATTTTTTAGGACATCCAGAAGGAGCTTGACATAGCCAAATCAAAAACAGTGAGGTATAAGCACTCTTCAAATATATTTTGCCTTTTTACTCCTGATGCCAACTGACAGTGATTTGTGTGTTGTTCTTTCCAATATAACAATCCTTATCTGGTGTCAGTTAACTGACCCTGAGAGTTTGTATTGTCAGCAAGAGCACTTCTGTCTTGTACTGGATTTCAGCTGTGATGCTGAATGTCAGCACAGGACCCTCCTCTAGTGCAGGGGCAACCCTACAACTGCATTTTCACTAGAGAAAACTTGTTTATATAGTGGGGGAGGATGAGGGACTTCTCCTCTTACAAATGCGTTAGAATTTTCCTTCAGATCACGTAGTGAAATATACAGTAACTGCTTTTGATGGGCTTTATATTTAAATTCTTGAACTGTATCTATTCTAATTTTTGTCTCTGTTTTTTGGCTTATTTGCTGAATTGCTATTTAAATTAGAATTAAATGTAAAATGGCTTATAATGATGGCTGAGCCTTTTTTCGTAGCACTCACTGGAGACTGATTTATATTGGGCATACATGAGCTGCTGTTTGCCTCTGGAGCTACTCTGGTTTGAGTGAGGTAGCCTGTGACTTGCTCTAACCAGTGGCAAATGCACACAAATAAAGTTTGACTGGTTTGCCAGAAGCCCTTAAATTCCCCAAAACCTGTGTATGTTTGAGTTATTAATTTGTCTGCCTGGTAATAATCTGAAGTCATCACTGCTGGATTTTTCCATTACTTCAAAATACTTTGCTTTGAATGTATTAATTCTAAGTATGCCTTAAGTAACATCTTCAAAAGAACTGCAAGTTCTGTGTGTATTGTGGTGAACAACTGAACTAGGAAAGCACTTTGTATTAGACAAGTATATTCTCACACCTTTGGGTTTTGATGAAATGATTCCAACTGCTCTTTCCTAATGATTGACTCCTTGTTTTTGTCAGAGATGATGATCAATATAGTTTACTTATGTCCAAAATTAAAAAGCTAGAACTAGAGCTGTCTTCTATGAAATCGGAGCTGTTGTCTGGGGAAAGTGCGAAGACGAGCTGTGAGAAAATGGATGTCATTCGTGAAAAAGTAGGTTCTTCTAACTGTCCCAGTAAAATTTGGTATTACTTGGTTTTGTTCACTAACTTTGTTGAAAGGCACTGCAATCAGTAACATGGGGATAGTATTAATCTTAAAGGATGACAGCGTTTTACGTAGGGTTACTGTGAATTTTTCCATTAGTGCATAACACTGTACTACACAGGAGTTTATGGCTTCTTTTCTACAATGGCAGGGGTTTGATTTTAAGTTATGATGTAGTAGCAGTTCATTGTACAGTACTTTGCTGTTGATGTATTTTGCTAACCCATGGAAATATGGAAAAGAAATTTATGTAAAAGCAAGTTAGGTTTGTTATCTGAGAGTTGCTTTTAAAAAATCATGCCTAAGTTCTTTTGAAGCCTTTTAAAAGGTCTGACTGGAATGTAACCAACAAAATACAACAGTACTGATACAGGAGTATCAGCTTTCACTTAAATACTGACTTGTGATAACACTCAAATGTGGTCTAGCTATGTGCCTGCTTTATATTTTTATATATATATTTATAAAAACTAATAATTATAATTGTTAATGGCTTCTACTAGGTAGATGCCCAGGTCAAAGAATCTGTCAAGCTAATGCTTTTTGGTGATCATCAAGAAGACTTTCCTGAATCACTTCTCCAGTGGCTTACCTCCAATTTTGTGAGCAAAAGTGATCTACAGACTTTGCTGCGGGATCTTGAGTTGCAGATCCTCAAGAATATTACTCTCCATATGTCTGTAACAAACCAAAAAGTAACATCTGAAGTAGTCACAAATGCTGTGTCCAACGCAGGGATTTCTGGAATCACAGAAGCGGTGAGTGAGTTTTAAGGTCTCAAAAGTTCAACTAAAACTGGAAAGAGTTCTTTTGTGGGCATTTTGTGCAGCATAACTGCCAACATAAATGTTAATGATTTTAGGAGACATCAGGAACATCAGTTGAAAGGAGAACTGCAGAAAATGCTTTATCGAGTGTATTCTTACAGCATTGATTGTTGCCTTTTGTGAACCATTTGCATTTTTTCAAAGTGTGTTGTCTTGAAAATGGAAGATATTCCCAAGAAACAAGTATACCAAAGAAATGCAGCTCAGGGTCTTGGGGAGAAAGAATTCAGATTTTAAAGAAAACAGCAGTCAAAATGCCATATGAACTTGTGTTCTAAGACAGACAGCCGTGCATTAAAAGTGGCCTCTGCATTAAAGGAGGCTTTCAAAGACTTGTGATGAAGTGCAGCATCTCAAAAAGATGCTTGCAACTACACAGATATGTAGATATAAATTATTTTATCACTTGATCTTATTAAAATATTTCTCCTTCCATTCTCTCGTATGTGTACACCTGTAGCAAGCACAGATTATTGTAAATAATGCACTGAAACTCTACTCTCAAGACAAGACTGGGATGGTGGATTTTGCCTTGGAATCTGGAGGTAAATAGTGGAGGAAACACCATTTTTACTGTTCATGCTTTAAAATGAAGAGTTAAAGTTAGTAGAGCATTTTTGTGCATTGCCTGATCATCAGATCAGTGCAGTCTGTGATGGTGTGTACAGGGCTGTACATCAGCCTAGGTGTGCATGGACAGGAATAGAGTAGTCCTCAACATGTCTACAACTGGATAAGAAAGAAATGAAAAACCTTTCACCTGTTCTTAAAATAACATTGTCCATGACAGAAGCATTGTATCCCCAGAAAATTATTAGATCTTAACAATATCTGCTTTATATAAATCTCTGCCTTAATTACTCATTTCTTCTTGAACACTTTTATTTCTGCTAACCTGATCTATCTTTTTTGAGGTGGCAGCATTCTGAGTACTCGTTGTTCTGAAACCTATGAGACCAAGACAGCATTAATTAGCCTCTTTGGAATTCCTCTGTGGTACTTCTCTCAGTCTCCCAGAGTGGTGATTCAGGTAATTAAAGGCCAAGTAAACAAATGCAGTAATGTTATTTTGTGCTGAGTAGTTTGGATGGCCCTTCGGGTGCTGGGTGTATCTCTGTAATATATTGGGGGCACAGGTGCTTAGAACTATGTTCCCAAGAGTGAGATTGTTCTGGTAGTCCCTGGACACAGCTTAAGTCCTACTCTAGCAAAATTAAGACTCACAGGAAGCTTGGGTGGTGCATTGGGCTTCTGCAAAGTGTGAGGGCTGGGAGGGTTCCTGTTGAGAAGTAATCTCTAAGGTCTTCAGAACACCACTGGTAGCTCCGGTGGATGTGGTGTCTTCCTGAAGAGTTTCACCAAGGAGATTATTCCTGCCCCTTCCTGTCTAAGACTGTCCCTAAGAATTCAGAATTCATTACAACTCTTTATTACAATAAAAAAATGATGAAACACTTGTAGTGTTGTTTTTGTTGTTGTGTCCCACCTTGTTCTCTGCACCTCCCTTCTGTGCAGCCGGACATGTATCCAGGAAACTGCTGGGCTTTCAAAGGATCACAGGGCTACCTTGTGGTGAGACTTTCCATGAAGATCTATCCAACTGCCTTTACATTGGAACACATACCAAAAACTCTTTCACCAACAGGAAATATCACCAGTGCTCCTAGGAATTTTTCAGTATATGTAAGTCTGTCTCTGAATTTAAGTTGATGTTTGTACACAGAATATTTGTGTTACATACCTCAGAAAAATAGTAACTTGAGGGAGGACAGCTAAGAAGATGATAAACTGTTTCACTCATTGGTCTTAAAAATTTCTTTTATATGAGCTTTGAGATTAGGAATAAGAAGTGCTGCAACTAATTTTGGGTGAGTTATTTCTTTACTCTTGCCTTATATGGTAGTAAACACTTTTGGAGGGAGATGATGTTTTTTTTATTTGGTCTAGTTATTTCATACACTTTTTGTTTCACTTTCCCTCCTGTTCTTCCTCTCTACACCCACTACCCCTTCCATTTTGTCTCTGTAACTTATCTGTGATGTGCCTTAAATAATTTTTTAAATTCATTTTACCCAGCACCACAATTGTGTAGGCAGGATTTTGGAACAGAAGAGACCACAGGCTATATCAGAGTGTAGTTATGATAGCCAAGAACTTTTTGTCAGGCTTTTCTAAATGCTTAAACAGTCACCTGCAAGCATCTGAATGTTGACATCAACCTTGATGTTCTTGCATTGTTTGTCCTGAGCAGTGTTGTACACTGTGATGGGGGTTTAGCCATGGAAATTAAGGGGTTTGACCATGAAAACACGTTAACAGCACAATTACTTACTGTGCAGGAAACTGGAATACAAGCTGTGCTTGAACTTTAAATTACAAGGGAAGCATTCTCTATCCTGGCTTGTTAGACCCCCAAGTGCTGTCTCTTGATATTCTGCTATGTAGCCATGCTTCTAAGTTGGGTTTGACTGGAAATTTGATGGAAGCAAAAATCTTTTATCTTGTTGTTACAGGGTCTGGATGATGAATATCAAGAAGAAGGCAAGCTTCTAGGAGAGTATGTCTATGATCAAGAAGGAGAACCACTGCAGATGTTTCCAGTGATGGTAAGTCTGGATTATAAGATTGAAATTGTCAGGAGAAAGTTACTTTTATTTTCTACACTTGTATGCAATGAGCAGCGAAGGGAAAAGGCCTTGTTCCTGTTGGGCACTGTAGAAGCTGAGGTAGAAACTCTCTACCTCTGCCTCACAACCTAGGGCCCAAATAGATGAGAGGGGAGGAAGGTTTGTTGCCATCTGGACACAAATGGTGGGAAGTTGCTAAACATGGGAAGAGTCTGTTCATGCTGCTTCAGACTCACAAATAATTGTAAGGCAAGGAAGGTTCTGTTCAAATGAACGGAAAATTCCCAAGGCATAACTTGGTTATTAATGACTGTTGGTACTTCCAGGAACCTTAGAAAGCTTCAGTTGCAGCTGTTTATACCAGAACCCTGACACTGGTTTGTGTGTTTCCTTGTTCCTTCTCCAGGAGAAAAACGAAGACGCATTCCAGATAGTGGAGCTGAGGATATTCTCTAACTGGGGCCACGCAGAGTACACCTGCCTTTATCGGTTCAGAGTGCACGGGAAACCTGCCGAGTAATCCACACTACAGCTGGGGGTGGCTGCTTTGTACATTTTGTTCCTAATCTGTATATACTGGGAAGCCTACAACACTGGAATCTGTAAAGGAGGAGGATGCAAGATAACGCTCTGCAGAACTATTGATCCTCTGATAAAGGCAGAAGACTGTCAGCAGCAATGTATAAACCCCAATTTTTATTTGCTCTACGGCTCAGCTTGTAATTGCCAGTTCGCTTCATATTTCTGTGTCCATGCTGAGAGAAATAATGCATGCAAACAGCTCTGGTTCATAAAGCCTGATTGGCCAACAGGTGACACATATTTTATTACAAATGAATGTATAGGTTTTTTTTAAAGAATAAACCACACTTTCTGCAACTAGGAATCTGTTCTTTTTTAATCCAGGACTTTTCTGCATACTTTTGCTAGCTTGGCACCATAAGCCAAAAACTGTGGTACATTTTGAACACTGACTGTGGCTAAAGGTGTCCTTCAGTTGACAGTTGGTTTTGACCTTTTTGGTGGATCCAAAAGGGCTTCTTTGCTACATGTTGAATATAATAAATACTACTGTCAGGGAAAGCTAACACAACCAAAACCAGTTTAAACACCAGCGACTGAGAATGCTTTACTGTAATTTGTGGCCGTGAATTGCTCTAAAAGTCAGGGATAACTTTAAGTAACTGAAGTTATTTTAAGGGTTTTTACCATGGCAACTTGGCCAGTTTGTTCTTTTTTTAGTGTCAATTCCAAACCGACCTTGATGTACTGACTGACTGGCTCAGAGCTGATAAACCTGCTAAATTGCTCAGTAAGCACTGCTATACAGCAGTTGAACTACCTTAGTTTGTCAAAAGTGATCTCTGTGGGACAAGATTTCCTTAGACTGGTTGATTGTTACACTCCACAAATGTTGTACTGTGAGAATTCGGTGTGTGGAAAACAAGCCTCAAGTAATTCTCGCTGCGTCACAGTTACAAGAGGGACTCGAGCTCAGCGCTGCTGTGTGCAAACACGGGCATTCCTGATCCTCCCCACAAGCCTTAGTCGGGTACCAGATGAGTAGAGTTGCTCTTGGAAACAACATTTCCACGTAGAACAAGATGAAACTGCTTCTTGCCCCCCTTAGCCTTGCTGCTTTGAAGATCCTTTTCGGAAAAGATTCCTGAAATTTACTTGTATGCAGAATTTTTATCTTGCTGTTCTAGTGCATTTTGTAGTTACCCAGAACTGTTAACCACATGGACCTGCTGACTGGTTTTCTGAATTGAGTTATGTATGTTGCACAACAGTCCTCGAATGTTCGAAATACAAAAAGTCTCCATGTGAAGAACTGTTTTTTCACTCGACCTAGAGACTACCTATGGCCTACGCAGAGGAGAAGATGACACATGTACAGGTGTTTTCATATTATAGGTTACATATTTAAAATTAGAATTATCCTGTATAAATTGAAATTAGGTAGCTGGGGGGGGAATATTTTGAATAACACTAACTTATTTTTAAAAAAGCAAGATAGGACTTTGTGCAATGTATTTTTGTAAATGCTTTTCAAAATGTGTTATTCTTTGCTGCCTCCAAACTGACAAGATGCTATTGAGATGTTTAAATAAAGAGTTTTAATTTTTGAAAGTGCATGTAATACTTGAAACAAGAAATAAAGCCTCTTTTCTGTATTTTTTTTTTTATCAGCTGCTTAAATAAGTGAGGAAAGATTGTGATTTTAAAATTTCTCCGAGCTGGGCTAGGGGTGGGGAGATCTCACTCAGGCTTTTACAAGGGGTAGGGTCACAAAGCTTTAAGGGGCAGGTGCAGGAGAGCAGTGTATGGTTGGTAGGTAAACATCACAGCTGGAGATTCGGAAGAAAGGCACGGTTGGGTCGTTGCTGGATCCAGCTGTGTGAAAGGTGGGGGGTTGCTTTAATTCCTGTTCCCTCGCCTTGCCTGTATCCTTGCTTTTATCAGAGCAATCCTCAGCCGCTCTTACTGGCTGCGCTCCATCAACCATTCCTTGATTCTTTTTTTTTTTTAATTATTCTGCAGTTTCCTGTGCTGTTGTGCGCTCCGGTCCGGCCGTGTCCCGGGTTCGATTGCCGGGGGTTCCTCTAACGCCGTTTCCAGCCCCCGCGGCGCCGTTACCGCTCCCCGCGCCCACGGGGCAGCTCGGGACACCGCGCGCAGCCGCGCGGGATGAGCCT
>VZRQ01006475.1:2157844-2205210 GCA_013397975.1 Machaerirhynchus nigripectus | reverse complement strand
GGCGCGGGGAGCCGCTGCTCGCCGGCCTTTGGGGGCCAACCCCGACCCCTGCCCCGTCCCTGCCCCGCTGGCCCGGGCACCGTCCGGTGACGGGCGGGGGGTGTTGCGTCACACTGCCCAGAGGTCACGGACAGAGCGGAGTTTCGGCCCCACGTTCCCCGGTGTCTCTCGGTGGCCCCACGTTCCGGGGGGGCCGAGTGAGGCCCCCCGCCCGGCGGGATGGGCCCGGCCTGTCCCCCCGGGTGTCCCCTGGCGCTCGGTCGGGGCTCGCCCCGCGGCCCGGGGCCNCCCGAGTCCCGGGGCCAGCCTGGAGCTGAGCCCTGCACAGCCGGTTCTCTCCCAGCTCAGTGTAAATGTCAGGTGGCTGCGCAGCGCCAGTTTCAGGGTTTGAAGGTTGATTGTTGCTCAGCTGGGACATGGGGCTACTTTGTTGCACGGCACGGTCACCCTGATGCCGCGGTCAGAAAGGGGCAGCTCTCAGGGTGGCCGCAATCGCCTGCACAGCGGAGCTTTTTGGAGTAAATTCCACTTGGTGTAGTATTTGTGTACGTGATAGTGACTAAGTAGAGCAGGCCTGGGCATTTATTCAGAAATGTTACTAATGCCTCTTTTGTCTTAAGAAAATTGTTTGTATTGCAAAGTGTTTTTAGGCTTCATTTTTCCCATCAGAATGTAACATGTAGACCCTTGCTTGCAGGTGCACAGAATCAGGGGCTTGTTCTAGGGGCTTCCCCAGCTGGTCCCAGCTTTGTTTACTTGTGGTTCTGCTGGGAGAGGAGAGGACAGGATGGAAAATTGGCTTCACAGAATCAGTTAGGTTGGAAAAGACCTCTGAGGTCATCAGGTCCAACCTTTGGCTTATCACCTGTCAATTGGACAGTTACACTAAATGCCACTCTGGTTGTTTCTTGAATCCTTCTAGGGAATGTGACTCCACCACCTGCCTGGGCAGCTGGGCCCAGTTCCAATGCTTGACCACCCCTTGTGTGAAGAAGTTTCTCCTGAACCTCCCCTTAAAGCCATTTCCTCTCATCCTGTCACTGGGAGAAGAGCACCTGGCTCCAACCTCCTTTCAGATGTTGTAGAGAGAAGGTTCCCCCCGAGCCTCCTTTTGTCCAAGCTGAGCCTTCCGCAGCTCCCTCAGCTGCTCCTCATCACACTCATGCTTTGGACCCTTCACCATCTCCCTTGCCTTTCTCTGGACATGTTCCACCCTCTCAGTGTCTTTCTTGAAGTGAGAGATCCAAAACTGGGCATCACCCTCCCTTCCCTGTGTCTTGGGTCTCCTGTCCTCAGACCTCATTTGTGTTAGGGTAAGAACAGGCCTGTGAGTAAGCACAGAAAAGCAGCAGTCATGGAAGAAAGTGGGGAAGAAAGTCCTTGGTGCATAATCCTGCTTGTGCTCCCAGCGTACGTCAGACAGCCTGCCCTGCCCTGCCCTGCCCTGCCCTGCCCTGTGTGCCAGCACCAGCACATTAAATCAGTTTGTTCTTCCATAACCCCTCTGATGGGATCAGCGAGGCACCGTCCAGGCCTTAAGACTTAAATTGTATTTGAGAATAAATCTAAATTTAAGACAAAGCCTGGCCTATTTTATAGTGGGGATTATGTGATGTGGTGTCTGCAGTGGTGTGAGAAGTCTTGGCTCAAAAGGTCATTTTCTCCTCCAGTCTTCTGGATGTATTAACTCACATACTCAAACCTCCCTGAATTAGTTTGGAATCAAAGATCCTGCCTTTTCCATTTTAAATGCAAGCAAAAGGATGTGTTGAGTTAAATATAAAGGTGACATTTGCATGGCTGGGTAGTCTTGTCAATCCTCTGTAAAATGTGATAAAAATCAGCATTTTTTTCAGAGATGCATTAGTGCGGATTGGGGTGGCCTGAGCTCTGGAACTGTGTCTGGGATAGCTAGTGCTTGCTCCTTTTAAACACACAGGCCTGTAAAACATTTGTCTTGTCTGTCAGAGGGTAAACTTGAAATCCTGACTCAGTTTCATGCAGAGATGTATTTTAGGGTGGAGGAGGGGAAGAAGTGGAGGAGGAAAGATTACCATAAGCCTGCCTCCTGCAGACTTATTATCCCCCCGTGATCCACAGAGCAGGTGGAAAATTGCTGTTCCTGCCTAACCCTGCGCTCCCTCGAACACACCTGAGCTGGTGGTGTTTGTTACTTCTCAGGCTGGCTGGGCTGAATCTTCTCTCCTCATGATTTGGTAACTGAGTCACTCTTCAAAGTGTAACATCCTTGTTACATCCATTTCTATTTTCCTGATACTTGTGGGTCATTTTTCTGGTACAAATAATGTGTTCCAGGATTTCTCTTGTTCTAAATGCCATTTAGAACAGTGTCATCAATATTTATTTTTATTAAACAACTTTTCTAATAAAAGTTCTGTGAAAAACCCCAGCTCTTTGAAATGTATTTTATATTGTAAAATTGTTTTCAGCATCTTTTAGTATCTTCTGTAATAATTGCCAGATTAGGAGCTTCCATATAGCATTCTGAATCTACTGGAAGTAGAATTTGTGGAAGTGGATCCAGGCTGAGTCCAACTCCTAGAAGCAAACCTGGATGGGAGCCCAACTGTAAAAACGTTGGAGCTGTGGATTCATTTGATTCACATGCAGAGCATTTACCATGGTGATTGCAAATCCGAATTATTGAGGATTATTTCAAAACACCGCCATTGTGCCTTCCATTATTTCAGTTCTGTTTTGAATAAAAGACCTTGGGGTTTCTCAGAGTTGATGAGCAGATGGGAGGAGTGTCTCCTCCCTTGTTTGCTGTCCGTGTGGTGTTACCAGCAGGGCCTGTCCTGGAGCTGTCATGTGTGACTGGAATCTGGGGCACAGCGCAGGAGATTTGGGATGCACTGCTCACTCTGGGTGTCCCTCTGGTTAGGGTGACCCCCACGCCGTCCTGCTGTCCCACCACCCCCTGACTGCTTCACCCCCAGAACCACCGACCCCTCTGTTACTCCACGGGCACTCCTGGGCCTTGGAACAGCCTGGGGGGCCTCGGGGCTTCCGGAGCAGAGGGGCTGCCCTGACCCCCGGGAACAGAAAGGGGTGACACGGGCACAGCCCAGCCAGGTGTGTCACAGAGGACAAACCAAACTCTGCAGGTACTAAAGCAGAGCTGAGGCTTATCTCTGCTGATATGAGCAAATCAGCTACTGAGAACACAGACATTTGAGTAGCAGTTAAAGAAAAATGGAATTTGGAAACTCTGCCACATCTAAACTGCTTTTATGGGAAATGCTGTGTTTATAATCTAGAGCTGTGACTCTCCAAGAGCTGTAGTTACTGACAGTGATGATGTGCAGGAGGCTGCAATCACAGCTGTGGTAAGCGGTCCTGAGGTAACCACTGGGAGCAAATTATTTCATTCCTTATTTCTTCGTTAACTTTTAAGTGAGGAAGGTGGAAGGTGGAATTTTGAAATATTGTATTTTGTTCTTTTTGAAGTGTTGCATGGTGAATCTTGCTGATTGTGCCTATCTTACTCTTGAAGCCATGACAGACAAGCTCCTCTTGTTCAGCAGAGGACAAGCCAGGCTGATGTCCCCTGGCAGAGTTGTAGTAGTCAGAGAGACTTAAACCAGTGGAAAGGTCAGTGAGCTCTCCAGGAGTTATTCCAAAAATTGTTTCACTGGGATGGCTTTGGTAGAGGCTCAGTGCATTGGCATCTTTTGCTCAGGTGAAGTCCTGGGTTCATTCTCTTTTCTTGTTCCAGCCCCAAACAGATTTGTCGCTCTCCATTTTCATTCTGATATTCTTCATTTTACTCCATCAGGTCTGGAGCAGAAAACAAATTGCAACTTGCAGTTCAAGCTACATCATTGTTGAAACTAACCTGATTTAAAAATAAATCCCTTGTTGTCATTATTTGAAATTTTAGCAATCTTTTAATCCTTTAAGTATAAGTAACTTTAAGCATACACACCTAACTTAGAGGTAATTTTTATCATGGCTTTGGAATTTTTTTCAGGTATATGTCACAAGGAAAACATGCAGAAGCAAGAGAACTAATGTATTCAGGGGCTTTACTGTTCTTCAGTCATAACCAGGTAAGCCACTGGTTTTCTGTGGGGGGGTTGGGGGGCAGGGGGTTGTTACTCACAAAATTTTGAGAGATGAATGGTGAGTTCTCGGTGGTAAATGTTTGGGGTAATTGCTTTGTAATCTTTTGTTTTATCTCTTTGTTGAGCCTTTCTCCACAAAGAAGGATTATGCCAAGCTGGAACATGCAGCAGGAGTGTTTGTGAGCATCCAAACAATGCCTGTGTTCTGCTTTCCTGGAGGCTTCTCTTTGATGCCATCAAATTACTATAATTTTTTTATCAGGAAGGCTGAGACTTGATACTGTGCCCTAGCTGTAGATGTTGATAAAAGCATTAAACCTGCCGCTGCCAAAATTCTGGTTGATGTTTCTTTTTATGCCCTGATACATTCATCACTGCCAGTATGTGTCTGTTTTGTAGCAAAACAGTGCTGCTGATCTTTCCATGCTGGTTTTGGAGTCGTTGGAGAAGTCGGATGCAAAAGTAGCAGAAGACCTTTTAGGTGAGGTGACCTTTGCTCTTGGTTTGATGGCATTTAGTTTTGCTTTCCCTTCACAGTGACTTGTTAATAGTCTTGAAAGCTGCAATCCTTTTTGGATGCATTCCCAGCATGGCTAAGGGTTACCTTCCCCAAAGGAATGGACTGGGAAAAACTCTGTTAGAGAATAATGGGTTCCTGATGACTTTGTGGGCATGCTTGGAACTAACACTGCTGCCTGTCTTAAAGACGGATCTTAGAAATGCATTAGAAGCAGCAGATCATCTTATTTTTCTTAATGCTAAATGTTTTTGAATCTTATTGCTTCTAGAAAACTTGGCTAAATTGTTTAGTTTAATGGATCCAAATTCTCCCGAAAGAGTGGCTTTCGTATCCAGAGCACTAAAATGGTCCAGTGGGGGATCAGGAAAACTTGGACATCCAAAACTACACCAGTTACTAGCTATTACCCTGTGGAAAGGTAAGAAAAATCAACTGGCGTTTCTGTGTTTTCCTTTGAAAACGTTGAAAGCAAGATGTTATAAAAGATCTGCTTTGGGAATAATCTAAGGAAGCTGAGATGAAAATGATTGATTGAGTTGTGCTATTATCTGATTTTTGTATTAACGTCTTCTTAATTTTACTAACAGGGAAAAAAAAGGGTCTGTAGCTCTATATTAGTGCAAAATCCAGAACACAACTGCTATAAAGCTCTCTGTAAAAGGCAGGTTGATCCTTTAGACATTGAGGTAGTTCAGTCGTGTCATTAGGAGGAAAATTGCCGAGGAGACAAGATGTTCTGTTGGCAAATTTTTTTGTTTTTAAATCTTGGATAAACATGACAAAGATTGAAATACATCACCTGGCATTCAAAACAGTCTTTGGACTGTAATTAAGTGCTTTTTGAGAGGTTGGCCAACAGGGTTATTCCAAAATGAGTGTTGTTGCCTTTGATTTATGAGCTGTTTTATCACTTGTGATGGGATGTAAGAGAAACACAAAATGCTTTAAATAATTCTTCTAATTGTTGGTGATAGCCAGTATTTACAGTCTTGTGTTCAAAACATAGCAAAGGTGATTGAGAACACTTGAATATATGCCATTTTTTCTGTGGTTTCTCATGGATAACTGTGCAAGATGATTGTTTATTTTACATTTTTCAGTAGCTGCCAAGTGATGACAGTGGTTTCATGTAACAACCCTGACCCAATAATGGTCAGTGCTGCAGCCTCTCTGCGTGCCATAGGCAATTCCCTAGCTGCTCTCCTGGGATTTATGTTAGCCTGATGGCTGCTGCCAGCCAGAAAAGGAGGATTTTTCTCACAGCATTCAAGTTAGAGGCTGCTACAATTAGGATAAGGAACAGTTGCATTCTGAAAGTAAAAGTCCCCATTTTGTAGCCGCCTGCTCGCTGTTCTCTTGAAGAGCACAATGCCTACATTTTCTTAGCCTGTAGCTTTTTGAGTTTCATCACAAAAGGCTCAGATTTTTAAAACAAAGCCTTCAAATTCAAAAGATTATCAGCTCTCCAGTTTTGTCATTGCAGTGATTTTGCACGATCCTTTGCTTCAGGTTCTAACAAATCATTGCCATTTCTTACACCATTTTTCCTGTATAACTGCTGTTCTGTTCAGCATATGGAAGTGCTTTTAATTTTGATAGCAAGAGTGGGCTAAGCTAAAAATAGGAAATGAAAGAAGGATGCTGAAGGTGCTGTTTGACTTCTTGGTGCACATGGTGTAGCATGGAATTTCTTGATTCCTGTCCTAAACACTGATGGTAGCACATCAAGTGTCAGCAATCACTTAGATAAAATGGTATGAACAAAGTTCAAGCCAGCAGGAGCTGTAATTGAGTAAATTATTTAATAGCAGTTGTTCAGATGTACTCAGGGTCAAATTTATTATTATCTCCCTTTAAAAATTGTCTGAAACTTAGAGACTTTTTACTAGCTGTCTTCTTTACATACAACACCTGTAACTCTTGTTCTTTTACCAGCTAATAAAGTACAAACCTCATAAATTTGTTTTTACCTTCGGGTACGATGAACTGATTTCTTAAAAGCCTTTTCCTTTTTTCTTTTTCTAGAGCAAAACTATAGTGAATCTCGGTATCACTTCTTGCACTCCACAGATGGTGAGGGCTGTGCAAATATGCTGGTGGAATACTCCTCGTCCCGCGGATACCGCAGTGAGGTGGACATGTTTGTAGCTCAGGCAGTACTACAGTAGGTGTTAAACTTCTCTTGAAGCATTTTGCTGAGATGACTTTATGTGTGGGACCAATCTAATTTAACCACACAGCCTTTGCAAAAGAAACTGTGAAACTGGCCAGAACAACAACAGGAGAAAACCATCTGAAAACCGATGTGTTAAATTCGTCAGACTGGGGAGAGAAAAAATAAAATAGCGTATTAAGGTCAAAACCTGAAATTATGTTAATTGCCTGAAGAATGAATGTAATCTGTTTAACCCTGAAAGCACAATTCTTAGCTTTGTTAACACCACTTTATGTCTAGTTAGGGCTTATCTATATGTTCTTACAAAGACTGGGCTCAAGCAGGCCCTATATTTACCTTTAGCACAGAACTTGCTGTCACTCAGGTCCTAAGAGACAACTTGTCATGGTCAGCCTGGTCCATAAGCAGCAGCTTGATGGCTCTTGCCTTGACAGAGTTGCTGCTGGCTCTCATTTTAGGCATTTATTTTGTAGGAGGTGGGAATGCAAGCTATTATGTGCTTTTGCAGAGCTCATGTAGAATGAAGGTTGACAAAGCCAGTTTTACTGTGTTTAATCAGCTGATGGCTTTCTTCAGGCAGGGAAAGCAGCTCATGGAGGAGTCTGAGGAGGAGGTGGAGACAGGACTATGTGGCAGAGAGTCAGGGAGAGAGTAGGTGTTGGGGGATAGGGAGGAGGTGAGAGCAAGTTTGTCTCTCTTTGGCAGCAGTGAGCTGTCATGTCAGATTTGTCCTGCTTTCCGTAGCTGGTTGCTGTAGATTGCTGTGATTTTGAGAAACAGCAGATCCTTTATGGAAATCCAGTATATGCAGGACTCAAACAATTGTATGGCGAGAAATTCTGTGGAGAAGTTAAGAGATTATTTTTTATTATTTTATACAGTACTCCTACTGCATCCTTTACTGGCCTGTATGTCAAATACTGTGTTAAATCCTCTTACGCAGCAGTTTATTCTCTAATGAAAATAATTGCAGTTCCTTGCCCTCAGTGAGGCAAAACAGCCCCAAGCCCTCACACATGTGAGGGAGCAGAATTAGAGGCCAGCCTGCCATCAAAAATGAGATGGCTTGTGGCAGCCTTCCTAGTGCTTGCTGACAGCATTTGTCCCAGATAAAGGCCTGTTAGGCCAATGGGACTTGCAGAGATTGCCAGTTAAATTAACTGGACCTGAACAAGGATTTGATCTGTTTGGGGGATCGATCTCTTAGGGACAAATGGCTTGGGAGCTCGAAGTACAGCTTTATTATGAGACTTTTAGGTGTGTGTGTCAAGCTATTAGTGGTCCTGATGCCACATTATATTGAGGTGGAATAGAATGATAGTCAACAAATACTGACAGATATGTACTGAAGGCAGATGTGTTTGGGGATGAATGGGTCTTTAACTCAGTTTTCACCTCAACTTAGTAAACTCTGGACCAGTAGATGCAATATCGTGTTAATGTGAATTACAGGGTAGCCAGTCTTTCACATTTTGATTAAATTGATGCTCTCTTTTAGTAACCATCCTGTACAATCTGCTTAGATCCTGGTTAAACTCGTTCTATTAATATTTAATGTCTTTTCCCTCCCAACCTGCCTATTCCACAGTGTGTTCTAGTAGTGATTTTCCCCTTTCTCAGCTGAAGGCCAAACCATCCCCAAAGATGTACATCTCTACCAGTTGTGTTTTGCCATCAGTTCAAGCCTGAGATGGCCTCTATGCATACGTGAATTAGATTTTGGCTTCCCTTTTTCTGTGGTGAAACCATTTCTCTGCCCTTTGTTTTTAACTTGCCCCGTTCTCTTTCCTTTTTCAGATTTCTCTGCTTAAAAAATAAGACCAGCGCATCAGTCGTTTTTACGACATACACACAGAAACATCCTTCAATAGAGAAGGGTCCACCCTTTGTGCAACCACTGCTAAACTTCATCTGGTTTCTGTTGTTGGCAGTTGATGGGTACAGTCTGATTTCTGTCGTGTTGTTCTTGGTTTCCTTTTCAGTTGTTAACTGAGATGACATTTGTGGTTGTTTCCTTTCTAGAGGGAAACTAACAGTATTTACAGTATTGTGTGAACAGTATCAACCTTCGCTGAAGAGAGACCCCATGTATAATGAGGTGAGTTGCTCATGAACAGGATTTAACTCACTGAATTAGTGAAATCATGGCTGATATTCTCCAGCTTTGTGACTTGCAGATAGGAGCTGGTGATTTACCTTGTGTGGGTGATTTCTGCCCATAGCATCTCCACCTGTAAATTAAATAATTGACTTTTTTTTTTTCATCTTGTGTCCCTACAGTACCTAGATAGAATAGGACAGCTTTTCTTCGGAGTTCCGCCCAAGCAGACCTCGTCCTACGGGGGATTGCTAGGTAAGCTCTGCCTGTAGGAACCTCCAGACTTTGTTCAGTGACCTGGATAAAACACCTGTGCTGGAAACAGATAATCTGTTCTAAGGAATTTGTAATTCTTTTCATAGCCTGTAGGAACAGCCCCTGGTGTAGAATACAAGATGAATGGGTTTCATGTGAAAGTAGTTTGGTGGAGCTTGTAGACTTTACATCACTGAGAAGGGGAGAAGCACTAAAAAGACTCTTACAGTTAATTTCTGACATTATGGTATAGCTTCCTAATGTAAAGAAGCATCTTACTGGTGTTAAAGCCGAATTTCCTCAGAGTTCAGTGTGATTTTTCTTAAATCAAGTATGGGGTATGGTAGAGATCTAATCAGTGCTGATGCAACATGAATGTGCCCAAAGGGAAAGTTCAGAAATTAATACTGCCCTTCTACAAGGAGTGAAAGGGAATAGGGAAATTCAGCCCTCATTTCCTGGCTCTTGAACAAAATATGAATAAAATTGAATGGTTTCCCTGAGAACTAAGCTTCTTGAAGCCTTACCTACAAACGCCAATTCACTGATACCCAAAGTTTGATGAAAAACATGAACATTGTGTTTCTACCATCTGTAATTTGCTTTTCACCAATTCAGGCACCTTTAAATTGATGCCTGTGAGTTTCAGACAATTTTTTTACAGCGTGATACGGACTGTGGCTGCTTTTTGAGAGTTTCACTGCTGGAGGTGTGCTTTTCTTCTTTTGTTTAGGGCTTTTTCCCCTCTGAGGGTGCAACTGTAGCACATAAATAAGTGATTTTGGGTTTTTCCAGTGTATTTGTAGAGAAGGAACAGTATCAATATGCAGCTAAGAGTGTGCAGCTTCCCAAATCAATATTCTTAATGGAAACCAGTGTGGGATTACTAATGTCTTGCTGAGACTCTTATACTTCAAAACTCTTGGGGTTTTTTCGTTACAGAAATCTGTACCATAGCAGGATGGAAGATTAGTTAGAAGTTTTTGAGATGAGAACGTAAAATTAATGATTTTGACTGTCCTGTGTTTCATTCTAGGAAATCTTTTAAACAGTCTGATGGGAACTGGGGAAGATGATGACACAGAAGATGGTCAGGAAGACAGCAGTCCTATCGAGCTCGACTGAATGTTGTTGTCATTGGGTGCCGTGTAAATCTGACGATTCGATGACTCCAAAGACACTTTTGGAATTTGAATCCTGCAGTTGTTTCTTGGCTCCTAAAAGGGCTCCTCTGGTCTTTTAGAAATGGTTGCTGAAATGTTTATACTGTCGGTCTATATTATTTATGTAAAAAAAAAAAACAAAAAAGAAAGAAACCAACAAAAAGTAGCCAAACGAACCAATCGGAGCGGTTGTTAGCGGGTTTCCGATCCAGCGGCTGGGCACTGGTTAAACATAGTCTGCGGTTTCTGATGCAGTATTCCCTTTTGCACAGTCATTCAATAAAGCATAAACATGGGGCTCGTCCTTCACGGCCTACCCAATACCGTCTCTGTTCTGAGAAAGCCTCCTTGCCCCCTGCCCCCTTCCAAGGAAGCTCTCGAAAGGCAGGGGGAGCAGTTGAATAATTGATTTGCGAGGCTGGTGCCAAAAGTACTGCGAGACGAGCCGAGCCAAGCCGAGCAGCATCGTTTGAGCTGCACATCCAAGAGACATTGATACAAGAACTTGCTTCCACTGCCATGAGTACCATGCACACCCTTCATACTGCCTGCCCCCCTCCCCAAGGCCAGGCTCTGGCTGGGCCCACGCGTGCGTTTAGCCGATACTTCTTGAAAAGCACAAGGTTGAATTGCTCTTGAGTAAAAGCCCATCAGTGGAACGCAGGTAATTGGCTTCCAGGTGGATCTCTCTTGCCTAGGTACAAAAATTTGGCATCTAAAATACCTCCTGTGGCTTGTGGCTCTACTCCTTTGGAAGAGGTTTTGCCAGTGTAAGTTCCCAGCTGTACGTGCAGGCGGCGGCGTTGCTGTGAGCGGAGCAGTTTGCCATGGGCAGAGTTACGTTTGAAGTGGGCTGGATGGCAAGAAAAGGGATACTGCAGAGCTTCTGGTTCTTTATGATATATTTATTTTTCTTGGGTGATTGATTCATTTAACACTTTCTGTTAAAAAAAGAATAAATCAATAAATAATGGAGTAACTTCACCCCCAGCAGTAGGCATAGCCGTTCTCCATCTCCTCTGTAACGCAGCACAGTCTGGTACAGGGAACAGCTGAAAGGGTGGGGAAACGCTTTATTTTTTCACGATGAAAATAAAAAGGCTTAGATTAATAAACAGCAATCATGCATGGGGGAGGGATTAATACAAATTTATTGACTGTATGAAAAAAAAAAGGCATTGACAGGAAGACTTTGTGTTAATTGTGAAGTCTCAAATAAACACTTTATACCAGGATGTGCGACACTGCTGCTTTCTAAGAATTTCCCAAGCAGAGCTTTACTTTCCTTGCTATTTTTTTTCACTCTGCATGTGACTGTGGGTCATCCAGACCTCAGTGGTGCAGCTCTACCTCTGTGCAGTAAAAGCATAATTCTTGTGGAATATTGGAATGTCTGGAGCAGATGGGGATTGCTTTGCTGTGCAGCAATGGAAGAGCTCCCTATCCAGGATGGTGCTGTAGACATTTAACAAATGATCTGGGACGCCAGCAAAGGTTTAGAACCACATCATTTCATTGCCTTTGGCTGCTAGGAATGTGCCTCTCAGGCAGTATAGTGTCCACAGGTGTCCAGCACATGTCCCCTCCTGTGTCCTGTATATATGGCCCAGTGTGAGGTTGTTTGCCTCAGCTGTGTGCAGCCCCCAGCAGCCCCCAGTGTGAGCCCTGCAGGTGCCCTGACCCCAAAACCCCAGCTCTGGCAGGAGGGTAGTGCTCCAGGGCTGTGGATATACAAAATGTATATTCAATAATTACAACAGTATATATAGAACAGATGTGTGTGTCTGTGTGTATAAAATAGTCACCCAGAAATTTAAAATACATGTATATGCACACAAATATAAACAGCCTTTTGTATAGCTAATACTTGTATGGCATATAATTCATAATATTCCTATGTTACTCTTAATTATACATGCACACAAACCAATTTTTACAGCTACCTCTGAACACAGAGAAGGAGCCCAGTCTGTGCTCTCCCTGCTTCTGCTGTGCCTGGGTTGGTAAGTAAGTGTGAGTGACAGTGTGTGTGTAACATATAAATACTTTTAATATAAGCTAAATATATAATTATAGTTATGCATACACATGTGCATGCAGCTATATCTATGTTTATATGCAATATATTCACCTTAAATTTAGAAGTATGTTAATAAACTACACATATATAAAGCATGCACATGTGTATATAATATATAATTACATATTTTATAAAACAAAGTATAAAAATGTCTCTATACGTATACAGGTGTATGAAATACATTTAGCTTACATATTTGTAGATGGAGTATGTCTGAGTGCTACATCTCTACATGAATGTGTGCACATGAGCACCTCATGCACACACACACACGTTTTATGCATTGTACTCTATCCCCTGTGCAGCTTCCAGCTGTCTGTGAACAGCCAACAACCCCTTCACAAACCCCTTATTCCTGCATTCCTGAGAACCAGCCCTGCTTTGTGTGTGTGTGTGTGCACACAGAGCACTGCAGAGAAAATACACAGAACCTGCACTGCACAGTACACGTACACACAAACCATACACAAAATAACACACGCCGTGTGCCAGGGTGGGGCAGATGCTTCGGTGGGTGTCCCACGCCCCCGGGGCTCTGCCAGCACCGGCACCTCCTCGTTTCCATTCGCTGCTTTCCAACCCTGCTCCCCTCCCCTGCCCCAGCACCACACGGCCACGGCTCTGACATGATAATAATTTATTGGTTCGAATGACATTTAGTACCACAGTTGTCTTACCAGTGACAGAACGAATGCACACAGCCGATGAGATGCTCTCAGATACACAACCAACCTAAGAAACGCGTCGGACAGGTCCGTGGCTGGGGCTGGGCCTTCAGGGCACGCCGGAAATCGCATTTTTGGGTAAAAATCCAGCACCTGGTGTGCAGGTCCCAGCCCGCCTGCCCTGACTGCAGGAATTACAGTGCTCAACACCGCGCTGAAACGTCACTTCAAGCAGCTTTTTTTTTTTTTTTTTTGCTTTTTTTTGCCTTTTTTTTTTTTTTTTCCTTCTTTTTGGCAGGAAAGAAAAATCAACAAAAAAAAAATTGAGTTATTGGGGGGAAAAAGTGCAACCACCAAGTCTGGAGAAGGGATGTGCCTGCTGGGAGTGAGCTGGGACAGGCTTTGACGGTGCCTGTCAGCAAAACTGCAGATAAAGCTCAACCCCCAGCTCCACACCAGGCTCCCCAAATGGGGCAAAGCCCCCCAGACCACGGAACAGGGATGACCCAGGGAGCCAAACACAGGCCCGGCCCCCAAAGCTCTGCTTCCCCAGCACCACCTCATGGGTTGGTGTCCCCCTTGCAGCCCCCTCCTCCCTGCCCTTCGTTAAGCAGTAACGAGGCTGATGATGCCCATTTCCTCTATTTCTGAATCCCATTTGACCCTATCCAGGTACAGCACCACCACCAGTCCCCAGGGGGATAATTTACCCATCATTTACCCCGGTGCCATGGCAGGCTCAGCTGTTTTGCACAGCACCATTTCATGTGTTTCCAGGCTGTTTCCCATCCCACAGGGATGTCACCCCTTGGGGACTTGCAGCCCCCCTGAAAAAAGGGCTGGCAGCCATCTGGAAGTGCAGGAATGCTCAGCTCCAGCACCCAGGGACCTGCGCATGGGGAAAAGTCCCATCTGCCCCTGGATGTGCCACCAACAGTCTGTGCCATCCTGGTGAAGCTGGGTGGGACGCCCCTTCCAGCGGGTGTGGGGTGATGGGGTGGCAGGACC
Source organism: Machaerirhynchus nigripectus (assembly GCA_013397975.1). Classification (NCBI taxonomy): domain Eukaryota; kingdom Metazoa; phylum Chordata; class Aves; order Passeriformes; family Dicruridae; genus Machaerirhynchus; species Machaerirhynchus nigripectus. The sequence continues at coordinate 2,191,157 of VZRQ01006475.1, read as the reverse complement.
ACCTGTCCCATCCCACAGAGCAGCCACAGAGCTGAATTTCAAGTTGGATCAGGATCTTCTCCGACGTTCCACTGCCGCCCTTCCGACATGATCAAGTGAACGATGAGGGGAAAGGGAAGTATTATTATTGTTATATTATTACTGTTATTATTAATTATTTTTAACATTTCAAATAAAACCACGTTGTGTTGTAAACAGAAGCTCACTCCTCAGGTCTGCCCAGCCAGTCCCAGCTAAGGTTTATGTTTGAAATGGGCTTCCACTGCAAGGAAAAAACAGAGAAAATAAAGTTAAAGCAGGACAAGCACTGGCAGGTGGTGACAGCCTGGCACAAGCCCACCCTGAGAATGGCCCTTGCTGATGCTTCTTGGCTCCAATTACCCTTTCTAAGCATATGACTGGTCCTTACAGTAGCACGGACATCACACCAGAGGCAATGAAGAGGGAAGGAGACCATCCTCCTCCTCCTCCCAGGGCGAGCCCCTCTCTGGTCAAACAGCCTTTGCATCCCCCTGGGCAGTCAAGGGCTGCCTCACTCACACGGCACAGGGGGGAGCTGCATCCTGCACACCCCCAAATCCCCCTCCAGCCAACCCACCCAGCCCTCCCCAGGAAACACACCTGCGTATTCCTGAGGCAGCATCGGCCGGCTTATAACTTTCTGAAAGGTCGTGATCCACTCCAGCTGGTCGTCCTCTGTCTCGCAGGCAAAGAGGAATTTCCGGTCCGGGGTGACGATGGTGATCCCGTGCTGCCAGTGGTTTCCCTGCGTGGATGGCGGGAGCCCTTCCAGCACCTTGTAGCTGTTTTCCTTGCTCCCAATAAAAACTTCCCCTCTAGCAAAGGCATCCTAGGAGACAGCAGAGCAGTCAGGCAGGGGGGACGTGAAGGGAGCTCAGCCACGAGCCCATCAGCCAGACACCAACAGCACCAGCCACCCCCACACCCCTGCTTCTACCCCAGGGCCACCCACAATACAGCAGCGACACCAGGGAACCAAAATCCAGATGGAGAATGTCCAGCAGACAGGGCTTCTAAAGAGTTTTTGGTATTTACACACAGGGCTGCTGCATGCTGGACACCAGGCAGGGCCACCAAGCAGCGACAGCGTTGTGCCCTCTTGGCTCTCCCAGCAGCCTGCACTGCACTGCAAATTGTTATTATTATTTTTTTTTTATTATTATTAATAGTAGTAGTATTGCAGATAATTCCCAACAGGCAGCCCAGGCACCTTCATCTTACCAGGGGATCTTTGAAATACATGAGCCGTCGGTCATCCATGGTGAACCATCGCTTCTTGAATCCCTCTGTTTGCTGAAGAATCAAAAAATGCCAGATCACACACAGGAACAGCACAGCTTCTCTCTAACCAGGCACGACCCAGGAGTCTCAAAGCCTGATGGGCTGGGGGATTTGGGAACAGATGGCTTCTGGGCCATCTCAAGCCACCACAGCCAGGCTCTGGGCCAGCTGTACCAGGAAGGGGCATTGGGTTTGTGATGTGATTTTGGATTTTTTTAATGTTTGCTCCCAGGTGAGGAAAGTGCATTAAACACATTCAGCGCTACAGCTTTGCCTCTCTGGCGAGGGCTGCTTTGTCCCACCAACAACCCCTTCTCAGGGCCATACAGAGCCAGACTCATGTTTGGAGGGACTGAAAAATGCTTCATATCCTACCTTTGGACCCGTTTTCTCCATGTATCCTTCCTTCAGGTAGTTTCTAGAAAGCTTTGGCACCAGCTGGAGCAACCGAAGAGGACAGAAAAGAGAGCAGTGTCAGGTGGAGGGGACTGGGGGTCACTGGGTGTGCTGGGCAGGGCTGGGGGGATCACTGGAAGGAAAACCCACACTGAGCTGGCCCCCAGCCCCGAGCCCACCCCACAGCTCTGCCTGAGAGCTCCGGTCCTGCTCCTCCACAGCGCTCAGAAGAGGAGGGTACAGCCATAAAACACCTTGGAGCAGCTCCCCAGCACAGCCAGCAGCCTCCAGGAGAAGCTCCCAAAGTCCCCAGGGTGCAGGGCAGCCAGGGACGGAGCCACCCTGCAGAACCACGGCTGGACCTCACCCAGATAATTGATAGAAGGCAGGAAATGAGATTAGATTTCAAAATCTACAGCCAAGGAGGTAGCAGGGAGTAATCAACAAGCACCACCACAGTGACATTACACCCCAGCAGACAGCCCTGGCTGGCAGCACGGCAGTGCAGCCTCTGGAATTGCATTAGCCAGGGGTAACACAATTAGCAGCTCCAGCGCCCGGAAAACACAGGCATTTTATAAGCCAGGCTGTGCTGACCCGCAGAGAAGAACTCAGGCACGGCACTGACATCCCTCTGCCCTCATCCTTCCTGCCTTCCAGCCTTTGTTTTGGCTTTTGTAATCACAGCAACACGCTTTGGGGCAGGTGCTCAGGGACGCTGCGGGCGCGGCAGTGCCGGGGCAGCTCCCGCGGCCCCCATGTGCGTGTGCACGTGCGGGGCCCAGGGCTGGGAGCTGGGAGCAGGTGCTGCCCGGGGGCTCAGCATCCCTCCACAACCATTTCAGCCCGGCAATTGCAGAACGCTCCGAAGGATGGAGCACTCCCCAAGCCTTCCAGCTTGTTAACAGGATGCTAAAAATGAGCGAGAGGGGGAAAAAAAAAACCAACCAAACCACCGAGCCAATACTGCAGGAACACTCACATCAGCGTCACTGGCTCCAGGGAACGCCACTTGTAGGTAATGGAAACGTGCTGCCCGGATGGCGTTGAACCAATCCACTATTTCCTAATAACGAGGGAGAAAAGCAGAGTGAGGAATGCAGCCTGCACACAAAATAACCTGGTCCCGCTGTGCTTTGTCTCTCCCATCACTCTGGCCCCGGTGACGGAGCACAGTGCAGCAGCAATCCCAAAAAGCACAGAATACAGCAAAAAGGTGAAGGATGGGGAACATTCAGCTGCTGTTCCGGGCTGCCAGACGTGCACAGAGCTCTGCAGCTTCCAGTGAGCACCGAGGGGCTTTCTGCAGAGGGGAGGATTTAGGCACATCTCTGAACTGGCAAAACCAGCCCCTAATGAGCATTTGAGATATCGAGCTGACCCTATAAACACGGCTGGGCTCATGCTGGCTGGTGCAACCTGCCCACCCACCCCTGCCCCTCCAGCAGGACACCTGAGCAATATCTGCATCCCACCCAAATTCCAGCAACATACTTCAGTGCTTTGCTAAAAGAGTAGCTAAACATGTCTTTCTCTCTGTATCCCAGTCCATCAGCTGTGTCTGTGGGTCCTGCAGGGACACCCACAGTGATACTGAAGTCCAGGAAGCTCTGGCACTTCTCCCTTTCCTTGGCAAAAATTGTTGAATTGGGGATATCTCAAAAATGGTCTAATGTGGCAAATAGCCATCCTCAAAAATTTAGAACCTTTGCTTTGGTTTGTTAAGCTACTTCAGAAACCTCAGCAGCTGAAACCCCAAACCCAGCACAGTCCTGACTGCATTCCTCACAGCTCGGCAAGCAAACCACAGAGACACGACAGTGGGATGCAGCCTTCCCACAAAAGGGCTGCTGCTCATTATTCTGGTCTCAACTGCAGCCAGGGAGGTACCTGAGAGCATGAGGGGCACTGAAGAGTACTGAGGTGCTGTGCTGAAGAGGCACCTGCTGACTTGGTGTGGAGGGGAAGTTTGGGAGCAGCCCTGCTGGAGCAGCTCCCCGGGACCCACAGACAACCACCCCAGACCCAAGGGCCCTCTCCCTGCCGAGGCACCCGAGCACAGGGATTTGTTCCAATACAAACATAAATACCTGCATTTCACAGAGTAGGAGACAGGCACAGCCACAACAGCTCCCTGCTTCTCCTACATCCCACTTTGCTCCCCTTCTGAAAGTCTTAGGACTGAGTCCCCTCATCTTCCATTGCTCCATCCACCCTGTCTCCTTCTCTGGGCACCGAGGAGCCTGCCTTGAAAAACCCTCTACTCCAAGTTGCAAGAAAAGAACACCAATTCCTTCCATTTGCATCTCTTAGAACAGTTTGCCACCCTTTGTGCTTGGAAGAACATGACAAACACTCTCAAAGCTGGTTCTGCAATCCTGGACCCCTTCCACCTTCCAAGCAATTCCAGCTCGGGTAGAGCCTGGTGTGCCACAGGCTGGCTCTGAGCAGCACCAGCCCCCAGGACCACAACCCAAACCTTCTGGTTACCTCCACAGCCTCACCTTGCCATCTTCGTGATAGACAAAGATGTTCCTTGTGCTATTGTCCTTCAAGTAAGTGATCTGCAGCCCGTGCGGGTTCCCGATTTTTGCGGGCTGGAAAGTCGCGTTTAGGTGCTCGATCTTCATAATTGCTTTGGGTTCCTTTGCCTGGAAAACACAGCTGAGTGAGCAAACACCTGAGAGTCAGCTTTCAAACCAGAAAGCAGTTCACTTGGTCAGAAAAAAGGCCTGACTGAGGCCATTAGCTAAAAACACCTGAATGCCAGCCCACCAAACTACCAGGCGGTGAGACACCCTACACTCTGCTCGCGTGTCAGCAAGTGCTTCCTGCCAGCCTGGAAATATGCTCTGTCCTGCAAAATTCAGCAGGGGTGCAAAAAAAGGCAGACTGCTAACAGGCCAGGATGCTTTCTGCATCTCCAGCACCACAGCCAGTTCATCTCTGTGCCAAAAAATGGAGCATTATCCCTCTTGCTAACATCAGACCTGGGTGCTCAGCTGGGGAGCACCATGTCCATGTCCCCATCCGTCCCAGCCTCTCACACACCACTGGCCGCTGACTCTGCTCCTCCCCTTGCCTTCTGAACTGGGAATTTTCTTGTCAGAGGGACAAATATAATCCTTACAGCCCATCTCTAGGGTGGGTTAGCCCAACAGGGAGCCTGGCTCAGGCCCTCCCCGGCACCAACCCCACCTGCACCCTCAGTGGCAGCACTGTGGTGCTGCTCATCTCCCCACAAAGTGTCTCTAGAAGTCAACCACCCCTCCAGGACTGCACTGAGAGGAGAACCAGCTACTGCGAATAAAACATGCCAACAAATACAGACCAGCCCCTTGGTAACACCAGTTTTAGAGCAGGGCCAGGGCCCAGCAGAAGGCCGTAGGGTGATCCCCAGAACCCTGCAGAAGTCCTGAGCTGGCAGAGGTGTCAGGGCTGCTTTGGGAACTTGGGGACTTGCTGTGGACACGTGGCCCTGGTGGGTGACCATGGTGAGGAAATCCCAGCAGAGAGAACGTCTAGACAGCACCATTCCCACCACAGCTGTGGTCAGCAACGAAGCAAAGCAGCTTCAAACTCTCAGAGCAGCCAAGAGAGACAGAATGGAACTGCTGGGACTTTCACTTCTCCCTCAGCAAGGACTGGCTCTCTCCTCTCCATGAGCTGCAACTGCACCCTAACAAACCAAGCAGAAGGGGAAGACGGTGCTGTCAAAGCTATGGAGAAGTGAGGACGGATGTTCCCCTCCTCTGGCTCATCACGACACCACGACTGCACCAGCTGCTTGGGAAAACTGGCTGGTGGCTCAGCCTGGGCTGCTCTCAGCTGTGATGGCCAGGGGAAATGCAAAGGTCAGAGAAAACACCTTGGCTTCCTCCAGTACATGGTGCAGAACAGTGGCGTGTCCATCCATTCATCACAAATGCAGTTCTCATGGTAATAGCTCCATTTCTCACAATAATGAAACGTGTTCTGGGGGGGAAGGACAAATACTTCTCACTGCTTGACACTGGAACAGAAAACCAGGGAGCTTTCCCTCTGGATTGCATGCCATGCCATGGAAAGGAGGATTCAGACCCACAGCGACCACTGTGAGGTGGTGACACCTTCACCACAAGCTAGTCATCAATATGAAACCCTTGTTAGCTGGAAGATGCAGAGCCAGAAGTGAGAAAACTCCTTTGCTGGTGGTTTGAGAAAAGCCCTATGGACTCTAAAGGGCAACAGAGCAGGAATGTGTAAACTGGCCAGTGGGGCACGTCTCCATGACCGTGGTGGTGGAGCAAGAGCAAACCCTAGTAAAGGAAGGGTGAGCTGAGCCTGGTGCTCCTGTCCTGGAGCAACTGGGGACTCAGAGCTTATGGAAACTGTATAAACAAACCGGTGCCCTGGGAATTATGTGTTCCAGGATGCTCCAACAGCTGTAATCCCGTCTGCACGCAGCAACCCCAGGTACTCACATCGTTTTTGTTGAAGTACTTCAGAGCACCTTCCCTCTCCGATAACACAAATTTTCGGCTTAAGAATTGCCCATTGTCACGTCCTCTCTTCCACAGAAATCCTTCTCGGTACCCTGCAGCAGAAAGGAATGACTGAGAACCAGGGACAAAGTGCTGTATTTAAAAAGAGTTAGGGCAAAGAAAAGAACTAAGACTTCGGAACTAAGCAAAGTGTGCTTAGTGTGTGGCTGTGTTGCTGAAGACATGAAAGAAACAGGCCTTCTCCTTCAGATCTGCCCTTCTCGCTCTGCTCTCCTTCTTTCCCAACAGCTTGTGCTTCAGACAGCTCCACTCTGACACCCAAGGAGTGACTGCCTGCAGGGCCCCCCTCGTGCATTTTTACAGCTCAGTCCTGGGTGAGCCAGCACAGGCAGAGCGAGCACCTCTGCCCCTGTGAGAGCCAGCAGCCCCCGCTGCCTGCATTGCCACAAACCCGCCCTGTCACTGCCCAGAGATGCAGATGGATGGTCCAAACCCACAGCCAGCACTGGGGCAGCCACTGCCCACCTAATCCTTCCACCTCTGAGCCCTCTCCATCCCTCCAACGCAGGAGAAATGCTCCACCCCACCGGATCATCATCACCCATGTGCACCAGCCCAGGGTCCCAGGGGACCAACGCAGGATACATCCGGGGAAAGACAAGGCTAAAATTTTTTCTCCGGTCCACTCATCCACCCTGGGAGAATCATCCCCAAAGGCAGGAGCAGACCCAGCTCATTCAGTCCATCAATTCAACCCTATCCCGCTCTGGGCTTGCTAGGAACTTTCCTAGCAAAAAGGACACTTGCAGTGTCAGAAAGAGAAGAGCCCACAGGGAGAAGGATTACCCCAAGTATGAGCAAGGGGAAGCAGCCAAGGAAGCCACCAACCCAGCCAAGGGCAGCTGCCTCCAACAGCAGTGCAGGAAAAGGCCAGGCTGCTGTGCTTGTAACCTCAGCAGGGCAGAACTGCCGGGGACCCACAGCTCTGACTGACGCAGAGCCAGGTGCTGCTCCCTGCCAGGCTCTCTCAGAGCCCCCGGTGTACCCTGTGGCACGCTGTACACGATGGAGCTGAGCAGGAGCAGTGTCTGTGGCAGGAGGTGATGCCCAGCCCGTACAGTTGTGACGTGGCAGATTTGCCTGACGCGAGCAGAGACGCTGCCGGGGCTCCGACGGCTGGCGATGGCCGACTGCTCCCCTGAAGGGCAACACGTGCAGCAGCTTTTCCTCAGAGTGTGCGGTTTGGAAACCAAGGACAAGTGGCTTCTGTTCCTGAAAGGTGCTGGGTTTTAATGCCAAGCCCAGTTGGAGCAGCAGGCGAGCACTTCAAAAGCTGTTGCTGTTCACTCCACCGAACAGCAGAGAGGGTGTCAGAGCCTCTCTGTGCCTGGCATTTGAGGAACACTGACGTCGGTCTCATGGGGGCTGGAGAGAGCTGGCTTGGAGGAAAGGACATCAAACAACAGGACAGTGATACCTCCGAATACAAACGTGGGGTGATGCAGGGGGAAAGCCCATCTTTTCCTTCAGGAATCCCCACCTGGGCTTTGCTCGGCTCAGCGGAGCACACAGCACACAGAGCTCAGCTCCTGGTGGCCCCACCTTGGAGCAGCTCCTGGCTGTGGGTCTCATCCATTCACTCACCCATTGCAAACACGGGATTGGTGAAGGATGCTGCAGGCATTCCTGATTATACTTGCTCCCCTCCACAACACCGTTTTTTAGCACTTAAGTGATGAAGAGTAAAATTACTCCGTGTCTCCCCAAAGATGATCTCAAGTCATTGCAAACCTGTAAAGTCCAGCTAACACTTAACCCTGGCAGGTGGGCACCATCATGGCTGTACATGAAGAGAGGGAAGCCCAGAGAGGTTTGCTGAGCTGCCCAGGACAAGGCTGTGAGCCAGGGTCAAAGTCAGCCTGGAAACCCAGTTTTCCCTGCCCTCTTGCATAGGACATTTCATCATCTTGATCTTCTCTTTCCAACTTCTTGTGTCAAAACATAGGACCCAAATTCCACTTCAAGGAAGAATTACAAAAACCCAACACAACCAAGTGTTATCCTGTTCTGTGGCTCACATGGTGGCTCTTCCCAGGCCAATCGCCTCAGCAAAAGAGCTCCTGGCTGCTCTGACAAAGCCAGCTGCTGGTTTCAGTGTACTTTGGTACGGAGATTTGCTTGCTTCTGTTCTTTTTCTTTTTTCTTCCCTTCAGGGCTGCGTCCTCAGGAGCTGCTCCTCTGCTCTGCCCAAACCTGCTGCCTGCACCCCTGTCAACACCCATCAGTGCAAACCACCGTGAACGGGACTTGAACCCAACCTGAACCCGCACAGGTTCCCCAGGCAAACTGTGTGTCAGCAAGATGTGTCCTCAAAGTCCTGATCTAAAGGGCTGTGAAAACAGCCAGAGAAGGTGCTGAGAAACAAAACTGCAGGAGGCTGAACGGGGAACAGATCTCACACCGGAGGGCCTTGGAGACAGAAAATAAAACCCTCTATTCCTTGTCTCATGTGCTGCACTATTTTAGCCACAGCTTCGTATTTAGAGGTACCTGGTCACATTCAGATCTCCAGGGGTGGTGAGGCCCTGGTGAGGGTGCCCAGAGAAGCTGTGGCTGCCCCATCCCTGGAAGTGTGCAAAGCCAGGTTGGGTGGGGCTTGGAGCAGCCTGGGATAGTGGAAGGTGTCCCTGCCCATGACAGGGTGAAATGGGATGATCTTTAAGGTCCCTTCCAACCCAAACCATTCTGTGATCCTGTGAGGGCTGTTCTGCTTGTGTTGAAGCTGAACAACCACGAGCCCTACAACGCCTGCTGACTGCTGGCGTTGGACCACGCAGCATCGTGTCACCATCGTGTCACCATCCCTCTCCCAAGCACAGAACAAGGGATGCAACCACCTGCCACCATCCCACTGATTACCAGCACCTAACCACGAGTGCAGGAAGCGCTACCTGGGGAAGACCTGCTGAAGAAATTCCACTCTCACGTTGCTGACACCGCTGGTGTCACACTGTCACGTTTCCTGCATCATTTCTGCCGCCCGCCAAGGAGCAAAACCAATCACTTGCTTCTGCAGGCTGCTCTGGCACAAACCAGTGACACCCACCAAGCAACTGTGCCAAAGTTAGCCAGAAAATGGCACATGATACAACCTGAAACCACACAGCCCAAACCTCAGGTACTTCTGACCCATTACTTGGCTTCCAACGTAAAATGAGGAACTGTCACTTCCACACCCACTTCACCCCCACAGCTAAAACTCTGGGGGCAAGGAAAACAGGATCACCACCTTGGCTGACTGAAAAGAGGATAGAGCATGGCCTTGTGTCAGCTCAGGTGGGCTGGTGGCTGCAGCTCCTTCAGGCACATAAAACTGGCAGCACCCACTGCGTGCTCTAGCGTGGCCCAGCCTTCCCCTGCCTGAGAGGCTGCAGAGGAAGCAAGGGAGAGGATTTTATATCAAGAATGTCTCTTGTAGCCACCACCTTTCCATCTGACTTCTACCAGCACTTGGTTCAAGTTCCCCATTTGAAAGAAGAGGGATATTGCTACTTCCCCAGCTCAGAAAGCTGCTCCAGAGCTTGGTTAATGATGGGGGGTTTGGTCTCTGAGAACGTGGATTATGTGAAGTACCCAAAATTACTCATTCTCAGAGAAGAAAAACCCCTCCTGCGAGGAGGACAATCAGATCCATTGGCTTGCAAAAAACAACACGCACGGACTCCGCTTCTGCCATAAGTAAAGCATTATAAACTGGGAATTAAAACCACATCTCATCTTCGGTTTCTTTGGCTCCTCATCTCGCAGTTTCACCTGGAAAGAGGCATCAGAACTGCTTGTTCCCACGATGTTCCTAGGGCTGTGGTAAAACCAGGTCTGGTCCCAGGCTTTTGGAAGAAACCTGAGTGTATCCAACACCACGCAAATGCACCACTGTGTGGTTTATTGCCTTCTTGTCCCACTGCAAGACAAAGCATGAGGGGTTGAATAGGAGGAAGAAATGTACTCGTGCGTGTAATCCAAGAGAATCTCACTTTCCTAGAGTTCAGGCAGGGCACATCCTCCTACAGAAGCCAGTTTTCCTTCCCCTCAGCAGTTAAAGTGCATTGACCCCAATTCAGAGCTTTGGAGAAGCCTTAAATACAGCTCCCTCACTTTGCTGCTGAAATCGCAGGGTGCACATCGCCACTCCTCTGTGTGTCAGAGCTGAGCAGCCTGCTCTATTAGCACTGTAAGATGTTAATTAAGGCAGAACGGGGGATAGGCACTCACTGGACGTGGTGTGCTCACCTTTTGTGAGAGGTTAAGGAACTGCGTAATTATCCGGAGCAGTTGAGTGCTGAATCCCTGACACCCCGCATCACCTCTGACCCCAGCGTTACAAACTCCATTTTAAACAAAGAGTCTGAAGGACATTCCCTCTGAAATAAGCCCCACTGTCCACAGTCAGCGGGTTGGATGGAGAAGGTGGCATATTCTATATTTTCCCTACAGCCTGGACTTTGAATGGGGCTGCAAAAACAACCGTGCACCTCTTGTTTGGCCATGTCAGCGTAAATGGCTTGGTTTGACTGCTCTAAGTTGTAGCATCTCTTCCTGTAGCATTCAGCCACCATCAAAGCAAGACATTTCAATAACTTCAATTTGCATATTTTAAGAATTTGGATTCCAGTAGAAGTCATAAATCAAGGAATACTAGGTTTTCTCACGGAGTGAAAACACAGCTCTTTGTCCAAATCCTCCAGATGTCCAAATCCTCCAGGATCCAGGCTGGTCAAACCCCTCAGAGCTTGCACCCTGCTCCCCTGCACAGCACCAGCAGATTGCTTTTTTTGCCTGTTTTTTTTTGCCTGTTTGCAGCTGTGCTGAGGAGCTCACAACTTCCCTGCAACAATTCTGCAGCCATCTCTGGATCATACATTTCCTGCTGGTCCCACACTGAGCAGTGCAGATACAGCCGTGCTGGAGATGTGTCAGCATCCCCACGGCAGGAGGGACCTGGGAGGTTTGATGATGAGGTGGGAATTCTTTCCCCTGGGAGTCCTCCTGCAGTCCTGACCAGGTGAGGAGCCACCAGGAGCTGCTGCTGCCCCGGCACAGTTCAGTTCTTTGGAAATTACAGCCCCAGCAAGCAGCAAACGAGGATGTGTTCAGTCACCTGGACAGTCAGTGCTTGGTGCCCCTAATGCAAGGTGGGTGCCTGGCACGTCTCAGCTCACACAGGCTGAGAAGGGAATGATCTCCCTTCACCTCCCTGAAGACAAGGGACCTCCCTGAAGACAAAGACCTTCTTTTTCTCCCCGATTAAGACACCACATCCTCTTCACATCTCACCCAGCCAGGCAAAAGAGCCCAAGGCCTCCCAAGTGCAGCACCCTCACACCCACACCAACCATTTTCTCGTGCACACACGTTGTAGAGCCGCAAAATTTCCCAGCTCCTCATCAGTCAGACCTATCCTAACGAGCACTTAGCATCCAAATTACCTTTCCTAAAGGCCATTTTGCAGAGAAGGGTTTCCTGTTGTCATCCAGTCTGCCTCTGCTGCCTTCCAGGAGCTCATAAAACAATTATTGTCCCAGTGCATTGTCGCCTCAGCTATGGATGCAAGCAGCTGATGAGATTGATTGCTTCCACAATACCCAATTAACCCACTCAGTCTGCAAACGATTGACTTAATCAAAGGCAATTAGCGCTTGAATGGCTAGAGCAGACAGAAAGCCAGGATTTAGTGGATGATTCAAGTAATATTGTTCAGACATCTCCTTGGCCTTCTAAGGGAAAACATCTTCACCAGTGCTCAGAGCTGGAAGTAGATGAAACCTCAGGTCGGTGGTGTGAGGTGGCACAGGAAACACAAGGCAGTAGGAACACACACTTCCCTTTACTGATAAAAGGGGAACTTCCAATGATTGATGTTCCCTTTTTCCTACTTTTTCTGCTCATGCAGGGCCCGGAGCACCAAGCAGGTGACCAGACCTCAATGACCAACAGGGTCCTGAAATGTTAACTTGCCTCTGACAGTCGGATCCAGTCCTCTGAGCAAAGTCAAAACTGTTTTCAAAAACCACCTTCAATATTGATTTCTTCCACAGCATCTTCTCCCATGATGTAAAAAAAACCAAAAAAACAAAACACCCCAAAAGACTCAGTTTGGAGGCAGGACCATGTCTCTATAGAAATACAGGTGTCAGTGTCCTCAGGGATTGTTTTTCCTCTAGAGAAATCACCCCAAACTGGCACAGCCGAGACGAGACAAAGCCTCACCACGGGAACGACAAGAAGAGCAACCCATGACACCTAAAGCAGAGGACAGAGACCATTTCAGACCATGTGAGGAACACCTTCAAGGCTGAAGCCAAGCATGCAAAACCAATTCTCCAGATCACTGCAAGAAGACATTGTCCTCTTGCTTCATCTTGATTTTGTAATGGAAAAGGTGCTCCCCAGCTGCTCGGATCAGTATGGAAAATGGAGCCAAATGTATCTCTGTGGAAAGATCACGGGGTTGAGCTGAACTACACATCGAGATCCTGAGGCTGACAGAAAGAAGACGAGGTCTGTCCCCACACACAGGCATGTGGCATTTAAATGCCAGGTCCGTCCCGGGGTTTCCAGTCCCAGTTAATCGTGAATACACTTGCATTGGTGGCTCACAGTTGAAAATCCAAATTGCTTTTAAGCAAAGCCCCAATAATAAAGCTGAAATCCATTAAGCCTGTGATGTTTGCCACTATTTAAATCTGATTAAAATTGTACATGACACCACTAAGCCGAACAGTCAGAAAACACTCCTGTCAAGTCTGATGTCCCTCCGTGTAATCCAGACCCCCCTTCTTTCACCGGGTTGTCAGCTAAAAGGAGCCATAATAAGAGATCATGGACCTAATCCAGCTTCCTAAGCTGTTTTTAACTGGTTTCTTTAATCACATGTTACGATCCCCCACGGAGCAGCTCTCAGGTGACAAAGGCATTAGCACAGCCATTCATACTCCCGGCGAGGTATCTCAGGTGGCATCACCTCGCCCCTTGTGCCGACTGAGCGCAGCAGGAGCAAGACACGCAGGTGCCTCTGCAGAGCCATCAGTGGGATGAAAAACGGGAAATCACGGCAGCAGGGGGGTGACAGCCACTGGGCAAGCAACGGCAGGGTAAGGTGGTGCAAAGGACACTCATCAGAGAAAAAGCTTCTTTCGGCAGAGTGATATTGATCTCCCAGTGAGCGCTCTCCTCCTCTGAAAACGCTGCGTGGGAACAAGTATCAGGGGAAAACACCAAATTATACAATTCCCAAGTCCTCACCTGACTGCTGCAGGCATATCAGGTTTGATAAAGAAGACAGCCACATCCTCCCTTTTATCAGTTTATCTTATAATTGACCATCGATACAGTACAACTTCCTCGGTAACTTAATTATTGAGCAAGTGTTTACATATTAAAGATAGGGCCACAGCTGGCTGCTGCAGCACAATTCGATTGTATCTGCTGGGAGATGTTAGAACCCCTTGCTACAGAAAATGTCTTTACTGGAAGCCTTGCACTTACATTGCTGAGAATTGAATGCGGAATCTAATTTTACTTGGAAATCAAATGCTTCCTCCTCGAGTGGCATCCCCGCAATACCCACCTGGGAGCTGCTGGCTGCTTGGAGAAAAAAAACCCTGTTCCAGGTAAATAACCTTCAGGTTTTGATCTTTTGAAGCCAGCCTTTCATAATGAAAGGCAGATGAAAGCTGGGAGGTTCCCAGTGTGATGTTCATCCCATTTACCAGCCCTGAGTGCACTCAAAGCCTGATTTAGCTGGAAAGCCGGGCGAGAAAGCGTTTAAGGGCAGGCACGCGGTACTAACTCACAATAACATCCTGCAGCAGCTCACTTCAGGAGCTGAATTCTGACAGCCAAACCACTCCCAAACCACAAGGCAAGGATCCTCCTTGAGCAAGACATAAGCACTCCGAAAAAAATCCTCGCTTGCAGCCACAGCGAGGCTGTGAGTTACTGCACAGAAGCTGCTCAGGAAGATGTCCTGCAGCCTTCCCCCCCCCGCACCTGGAGGAGCCACTGCCACTGTCCCACACCATCACCACCCCTGCCCAGGGATGCCCACACGGAGCTGGTCCTGCCTGGACCTCTGCAAGGCAAGGCAGAACCCACCTGCAGCCCCTCCTGCAACTGCAATGGCTCATGCAGGCAGCAAAGAGGTGAGACCCTGAAACAGGACGAGGAACCTTGACACCCTCCCTCACGCACCACAGTGGGCTTCACCGACCTGCAGCTGCTGGGGCTTCAGCTCAAAACATCTGCAAAGCACCAGGAACCACCTGAAGGTCTGGGTTTTACACAGGCATCCTCAAAGCACACCTAGGGGATCAGGCTAAAACAGTCTCCGAGCCTGAAGAGCTTTAGATGGGTCTGTTCCCCACACCAATAAATAAAACCCCAGCCTAGGCAGCTGCTCACACAGATCAATCCAAGCAAGGGTGAGATGAATTTAAACCCCCAACAGTGCTGCAGAGAAGTCAGCAGACAAGTTCACCACAGACTTTAGATGGGTTTAGGACTCTCTGTTCTGGGGCATCCTGGAATAAAGCATTCCCCCAAGTAGGCAGCATTTCCATGCAGTCATAAATCATGGAAACCCATCCTCACAGGCACGTAACACTCCTCTTTTTTTGCTTTGAAGAGAAATCCAAATGGCTTCGAGCAGATCTGCTGCGCTGCTGCTAATGGCTCCTGAATGTCCTTTATTGAGTGTTCAATGCACTTACAGTGAAAACTTCACACAGGAAAGGAGAAATTTTCAATTTCAGACTCGTTCCTGCCCTGGCTGCTGGTGTTCCAGCTGTCCCAGAAATCAGCTGGTACTCGATGCTCTGGCAGCTGTGCTATCAAGGGAGGAGCATTTGGCAGCGCAGCCGCAACCTCCAGGTTGCACAAGGACATTTGCACGCCTTGGTTTTCCTAAAACTATCACCTCCCATTCCCTGGAGCAGCATAATCCCACTTAATGAACTCCTGGAATTACACAAATCAAGGCTGAATTCTGTCCCAATAAATCATCAACCAAAATTCCCACTGGCTTGGCCAGGATGAATTTTCTTCCACCCTCTGCAATGCACGAGAGTTTGAAATTCACTCCCTGCTGAGCAGCCTCATTGTCTCTTAGGTATTTTGGGGATATGGTGTCTGTTGGTGCCGTGCCACATAACCACATCCCTCAGGGGCTGCCCTGGCTATGGAACCGGAGGTGGCTGCTGTGTCTGCACCTCAACAGCAGCAGCATTTATAAAAGCAGTCCCATTTACCCAGCTGGGGAGGCACCTCCCTGCCCCGTTTCAGTGCAGGCATCTGAGAAGTGGGGTGTGGGCAACTCCCGTGCTGCAGCCTTCCCTGCTGCACCCGGGATTTCAAGGTGAAAACTCGTGTGAGCTCGCCCCAGGGGGAAAATGCAGGTGGATGTGGGCTGGTGTTGGTAAGAAAGAAGCATCAGCAAATGCTCGTGCTTCTGAGTCGAGGCTGATCTAACTCAGCTACATCTCCGGCTAACTCCAGAAAAAGACATGACCTCACCCTGGAGAATGTTCCTTCTCTGGTGAGAGACAGAAACCACCCAACCCTGCGCAGGTCTCCAAAGTAAAACGGATCTTTCTTTAGTAGAAATTTAATTAAGCTACCACGAGTTGCCATGAAAACAGCCTTTCCCATGTTCTTTGTTATCCTATTGCTTCCTAGTCACTCCCTTCTCATTAGTGGAAGAAAGATGCCCCAGCCTTTTGGTCCTGCGTCATTGCTCAGGGGATGTGAATGTGCACAGTATAAAACCACTGAGAAACACCAGACCTGGGGCACTAAGAATTACCCTCATAAAGCACAGGAAATACAAAGGGATGGTTCTCCTGTGCTTTCCTTAAATGTTTATCATCCAAGACATGGAGAGCAGAGCCTTATACTTCTCTTCAGCATTTTCCAATTGGTATAGGCCCCTTTATTGACTGCAAAACCTCAAGGTTACAGGAACAGGCAGCCTGAGCAATACCAAAATACACTATTTCAAGTTGGCTGGCCTCAAATAGGGAAAGCTCAAGGACAGGAGTGAGTCATGATAATTTTAAGAGGGGCGTTTCACACATTTATTGATCTTAGAGTCTATCCCCAGCAGGTGGACTGACACTCCTGGGAACAGCTTGGGGCATCCCCAGGGAGCATCCTGAGCACACCCCAAACCACAGGCAGCACATTCAGCTGCCAGGGGCAGCAGGGGCTCAGACCACCTCCCCCATGAGAAACTGCACTAGTTCAGCAAACTCAACCGACCTCAAACTGACCACAAACTCAATGCTTTTGATTTGAGCTGATAAATGGAAATATTTCTGTTAAGGATGACACAAAATGAAACAACATTTCTTACGTACGCTTTTTCGAGAGGAGGGAAGAAACCCTAATGAAACATTTTGCACAAGGTCCTTAGAAGGAGAAGAAAAAAAGACCAACCCACAAAGATTTAAAATTTCATGGGGCAGCCCTTACTCCTTCCAGCAAGGCTCTCTCCCACACTGCTCTGCTTCCCCTGCATCGAGCATCGCTGCTGCCTTGCTTCTTGCACGAGCGCTGCTGCTCCTTGGCTAATTATAGAAGCTTGGATCAGAGCTGTGCTGAAGGCAGCTTGACAGAACCAGCTGTAAAAATTACAGCTGGATCCTAAACTAGCTGTGAGCATCCAGCTTCAGCTCGCAGTGGGGCTACCCCCTTCCCAGAGCCGGCTGCTGCTCCTCATCTTCTACGTTCAGACCCACAGGTCCTCACCTGCAATTTTTGGCTGCCTAAATGCTTTTCTGCTTTAGGGGAGTTGAAGACATCAGAGTATTTCTCTTTGCTAGATGTTTTTCTTCCTACAGCAGCTATCTGTAAGATCCATCACCGCCCCATCACTTTGTCACTGCAATGTTCATGGATTTCCTGGAAAGCATAACAGCAGTCACTGGCCTCTTGCCATAGCTCAGAGAGATAGAAAAAATAAAAATGCACCAAATTTAACTCTAAAAGACAAGCTTTTGCATTTGGAGCCCTCTCCTTTGCCTTCTGGTGGCGACTTGGTGCGGTGCCTCCTTAGCAAGGCTGGGGAGTGGTGCAGCATCTTCCTTTGATTCCCATGGAGCCCCAGGAGGCGGCAGTACTCTTTCGGAGGGGTTTGTACCAAGCCTGAATCAGCACTTCCAAACAGCTCCTGAAAGGCAATGAAAGGCTTCTCCAGCTCCTGGTCACACAATGCCAGTCCTGTGGGAATGTCAGTGCCTGCTGACATGGGAGCGATGCCACGCGCGGGTCCCTGTCACAGGCCTGCTCCCCTCACACAAGGAAAAGCAGTAGTAAGATAAACCACGCTGTGATCTCCCCTTGCATCCTCCTCCTGAGTTTAGTTTGTTAAACAGCCCTTTGATGTGCCTTGTCTTTGCTGCAGCAAAGTCCCGTTTGATGTTTACACCGTCTGTATTGTGAAGTGGCGACACGGAGCGGGGCTGAGCGGGACCCACCACAGGCAGCTCTCCAGGAGAGCCCGTCCCTCCCCAGCCCTGCCTGGACCCGCTGAGGATGCTGCAGGGGATGCTGTCAGTCTGGCTGGGGGTTGGATCTGCTGCTGGTTTCTCCAGTGGATTTTTTCAAATGGATCCATTTCCTTCCGAGGCAATTTGGCTCAATATTTGTTCACGCACTGCGTGAGTTTTTGCTCTGCTCTGGGTGAGGCTGCAGAGAGCAGAAGTGACCTGCAAAGCATCAGCCCCCATCCACTTCCCATGGCAGCAGTGCCAGGGCACACCAAGGCAGAAGAAGCAGTCATTTGTTTTAAAGCAGTGACTGCATTTCCCTCAAACCTCCAAGAAGAGGATGGGGAAAGGTTTCTTGGAGCAAGTCCTGACATGGAGCTGTGTAATGTTAAATGCATAAAGGATTATACTGGGAAGACATGAAAAGGAGCCTGAGCATCAGCAATGGGGTCCCACCTGCTTCAGCTGAACATGCTTTTCTGTAGCCTTTCCTCCCTCAACCATTTCAATGTTTCTCCAGAGCCTTTCATCTTAAACTCTCCCTCCCTATTAGACAAAAGGTTTTTTGGAAGAAAAACCAAACAAACAAAAACGAACCCAGGCCTTAATCCCCCTTTTCTGTACCCAAACTCCACAGCACAAGTGCCAAGGCACGGATGCCACACCTCACACACCCCCACTGGGGTCACGCCCTGCTGCTGGGGCTGCAAACGCCACGCCTGAGACACGGCGGGTGCTGCGCAGGTGAGGAGCGAGCACGGGGGCTCGGACCCACCGAGAGGGGCTTCACCGGGGTGTGGGGAGGGGGAGCAGCTCCCCCCGAGCCTGGCTCCCAGCGTGACTCACGTCCCGGCCGGCGGCTGATGTCAGTGCTGGAGAACAGAAGCCTCTCTGTGGCTCGGCAGCATGAGAAGGAGGTTTCCGTGCCAGGCAAGGTTGCTCGCTGGAGGGAGGCTCGTGCTTTAACCCACTCCTGACAACAGCACATCAGCCTCCGGTGACCTTGGTGCTGGGCTGGGACAACTGCAGGGTTTGTAATTGCCATCGGGCACTCACACCCCCAGCCCTCTGATGGAAACCTCTGCACAGGGGCTGCTGTTTTGGGGCATCTGCACAGCGCCCAGAGCACCGGATGCAACCTGCACATAACACTCCTGTGCACCTTGGAAATGCTAAAACACTCTTATGCTCCCTTGAAGAGCAAAGAGTGGAGGCTGCATCCTTTTTGGAGAGGGGTGGAGCCCTGCTAGAGCCACTTAGCCTGACATCCTGCATCCCTCCCTGCCATGCTCCCCACTGCTCCAACAACCACAAAGAGAAGCATCAGCAGAACCTGCACAGCAACAAGCTCACAGCAGGCTGCAAAACCCGGCCAAGAAGCCAAATTCCCTGGTACAGTCCCTGCCTGGCTGTGATGCCGAATCACTTCATCCTCTGGGATGCTGAGACAGGGCAGAGATCCATGCCAAAGAGGTGCAGCATCTCTGTGCTCTGGGCTCCTCATTCAGACACAAACCCAGCCTGCTCAGAGATCAGTGTGACCCACCCACTGCCAGGGAGCACCAGCGCCGAGCAGAGGAACTGCTCCTGGCCTCAGCTGGGAAGAGTGAAAATGCAGCCAGGCTTTGGGACCCTGCAGCCAAGCCCTCACAGACAAGGGCAGGACTGAGGGCAGAGATTTGTGACACAGTTTTGCTGAAATCCAGTGAGAGCCAAACCTGGTGCTTTGGTTCAGTCAAATACCGGAATCGGCTGCTGGGAATTTACTGGAAAGGGTGATTTAACAGAAGGCACCAGTGATGCAATCCTAGCGTGCACACCAAGCACCAACATGCGCTGCAGGGAACTGGTGTCCCGACTTCCTACCACAGAACATCTCCCCCTCCATGCCCAAATCTCTGCTTCTCAAAAGCCAGCATGAATTCTCAACAAAATACCAGGCTACCTTGATTTTTGCTGCTTTTTAACCACGCTGCCATTATTTTTTCATTTCCATCTCTAGGTCTATGAGGAATCTCCTTACAGGGATTGGAAAGAGGGGCTAAGACAGCACAAAAAAAGCATCCCACAGTGAGGGATGCTCCACGGATCCCATGGCAGCCGCATCTTCCCGACGCACGCTGCTGCCCTGGATCACAAAAACAAGTGCTTCCCATCAGTGAGGGGCAGAGCAGAAAATTACGGAGCGTCTCTCAAAGCCCTGCTCTAATACTTGAGCCTTTCAAGCATCAGAAGAGAATTTAATCAATTTTACAACTTGCATCAGATAACAGTGACATTAAAAAGCAGTCGGAGCCAAGCAGCAACTTCTTTTTGAGTCTATTAAGTAGAAATAAATTAACTTATTTCTTTATATTGAAAATTCCTCTCTACGGACTAAGATCAAGGCCTGCTAAAGCTTTTGACAGCTCTGTTTGCCCATCAGCCACATCTGCATTGAGGTTAAATAGAGACTTACACTCGCGGAAACTTCTGAATAACTCAGACCTCTGGATCAAGATGCAGCCAGTATTTTCAGAAGTTCAACTCACAAAATGTTAGAAGAGCCAGTTATAATTAGGCTTTTTCTACATTTCTATATATGGTGTAAATCAGGAGGCAAGTCACTGGCATTACAGGAAACATGCCAGCAGAAAAGCAGAATGAGGGGAAAACAAACTCTTTATTTGCATGATACTATTCACTTTAAAGACTCATAACGCAGCCAGGGCTTTAAAGGCCACTTATAAATTTGCAGCATTATGTGGTGCTAAAGCTTTCACTGTGGCATTCAGAGCCTGGTGTGAGCTGGTGTTTACACAGTGACATTTCAAACCCCAGTGCCCTCACCAGAAGCACGTCCGTGGCCGTGGCTCGGGTCCGGGCACATCAACGGGAACATCGCCGCGCTCTGCGGAGCCTCCGCAGCCCCGAGCGGGTGCCGGGGATCAGACACTGATTTTGTGTAACAGAGTGCTCACGGCCCGGTTACAAACCACTCCGAGCTGCCACTGCAAAGCCAGTGACGTGAGCTGGCGGATCCGCTCCGGCCTCGGACACTCGGACACTCGGACCCTGGCGGGGGCTGCCCCGGGCTGGTGCCGCAGCCCCTCGAACAAAGGGCGGGCGGAGCCACGGCGGCTTCGCTCCCACACCAAAGGCTATTTTTAGCACGAGGAGATGCTGTAAGCTCATAAGGGACTGGGGGAAGGGAGAAAAGGTTTAAGGGGGGGAAAAATATATATATATAGATGCTGAAGTATTTCTGTACCTTGTCAGGCCAGAGAGGCAGAGCCCTGCCCCACGCCGTGGCCAGGTACACCTGCCCTCACCCCGGCAGCCACGGCATGGAAACGATGGAGGATCATTTCACACACACCAACCCCAAACCAGGCAAATGCCACCCACCCCCTGGAAGGCAGTGGGATGCTCCTGCACACCCCAGTGCACCCCGTGCAAGCTGGGCAGGTGACCTTGCTCTGCACCACCGCACTCTCCTGCAGCACACGGTGCCCGCACAAAGCCCGGCGAGATGTTGCTGATAACCCTCGACATGGTTGCTTTTATCTCGTGGTCTCTCTTATTGCTCCTGTGAGCTCTGTTTCCTAAGGAACCAAGGCTTATGTGAGCATTGCTCATCCATCTCTCCCTCTGGCTTCTCAGCATCTTGGATGATTTCAGCCAGATGTGGCTCCCTGTAGCTGCTGAACACTCCAGTCTTTCTCGCTTACAAAGCAATGGGATAATTTACACACGTGAAAAATCATCCTCACCCCTGCGTTTTGCAGACCCACTGTTATGGTGGGGCACTGCCTCTCCTTCTGTGAGGGGCTGGCATCTGCCTGCTCCCACCTGACACCCAAGCATACCCCCATCCTGCTCTGTGTTTGCACAGTGCTTGGCACAGCATCACCCCGACCACCCTCAGACCTTCACCGGGGAAAAGCCAGGAGAGCTGCCCTGCAGTTGGTGGAAATATAAAGAGGAACATCAGCCAAGGATGTGGGCTGCACTTGGGGAAAAAACAGCAGTGAACTAAATCTTCCTGCTGGTCTGCATGAGAGAAGCTGAGATGGCAGCTGGCTGCCGTCCTGACCACACTCATGAGCTGGCTCAAATCCTTCCCAGTGCTAAAAGCAGCTCTTGATTTAGCTGACAACACCTTAGCAAGCACAGGGTTTTGGTTCAACTCTTTTATTTAACATGCATGTCTGGTGTCTTGTCAGCAGTTAAAGGATGCTACAGGAAGCACCTATGGCACTTCTTCCCACTTGCAAGGAGCTGGTTTCACACAACAGCTGTCTCACCCTTATCAAGCCACTCCCTCAGGGTTTCTCCCTTCCCACAGGGGTGATGCTCTGACCGCAGAGCAGGTCCAGTGGGAGGGAGCAGTGTCCCACATCAAGACTTTCAGACAGCATAAACCAGCACAAGAAACAGGGAAAAAACCCCAACAACCCACTTTTGCCTCTCTTGCACCTCTCCTGAGAGCCCAAATCTGGGAACACTCTGCTGTTACAACCCTGACACTCCTACAGTGCCCTGAACTGGGACTTTGGTCTTTCTTTAAACCTTCTCACCAGCACTTTTTTCTCATCTGGTTCAGCTGTCCTTCCCTGCAGCACGGGAGCTGCAGCCAAGCCCAAGCAGGGCAGTGATTTCCTGGCACAGGTAACCCTGTGTGTGACAGGACTCTGGGGAAAACACCTCTCTGGGGCAGCCCACTTCCCACCACGGCTTCACCCCCACCAGTTTGCAGCACTCAAATCTTGCAGGCTGCACAGAAGGTGCCCTGTTCCCCCGAGCCTGAGGGCCCTCTCCACTCTCATCCTCCCTTCTTGCCGACACCCACAGATCAGAAGCCCCTGCCTGTCCCCAGGCACCCACCCTCCCACCCACACAGCATCACCACACCTCCTGTCCCCACCTCACCTCCACCCCTGGGCTTCACTGCACCTGCTTGCAGAGCAAAGGGAGGGGATGGATGGTTCTCATGTGGCTTCACACCCCTTTCTGCACGAGCATCTCCTCAAAGACCACATGTGTTCAGGGCTCAGCAAAGGGCACCAGGAGCCCTCAAGCTGATGCTTTATTTCTTTGCTCAGTGCCTCGGGCTGTCTGATGTGCAGCAAACCCCGTGCCCTCTGAGGCTGCCGTTAGCACTGGTTTGCTCTCTGGGTGCTGCTCAGCCCTGTAATTTGCTCCTGAGGTTGTGAGAAAACACAGGGCAGAGCTGGTGTCGCTCTGACACCCACAGCTCCCCACTAGCTGGAGGAAATGGGGTAAGAGACAGCAGAGGATCGGGTCTGTCAGTTAAAATAATTGGATTTTAACTGCAGCACTGCTCACTGTTTTGTCTGATGAGGCCCAAAATAAACTGCATTACATCACTGCAGGTCGGACTGAGCTAAGAAGGGTCTCTTCCTCACAGTGAGAAAGGATGTTTTTGTGTCCCCTGTGTTTTCTCCAGTGCTTTGCAGTCAGAGCTCCTTCCAACTGTGTGAGTGCAGGGGAAAATTAATTCAGACTGCTGCCCAAATTATGCAAGAGCCTCATGGAATGGAAAGTGCATATTAACAGATTTTACTATTTTAGGGTGCTCTTTTATGTCTCATAATTTATTTTGCCATCATATTTGCAGACAAATAGGAAACAACACATAAGCCAAGGAATCCTTAGGGTGCTGACAGAGATTGGTACAAGCAGATAGGGGCCTTCAGAGAAATGCTACCTGAATAAACCACAGCTCACCTGAATAGTGACAATATGATCCAGTCCACAGTGCTATAAATACAGAAACACAGTCCAGCAGAGCCTAAAGCCCTGATCACCACTGAGTTTGCTCATATGCCCAGAAGTTTACCTGTATCTTCCAGCTTTCTCAGCAGCTCCAGTGGAAGCTCACGGGCCACCTCAGGTTGCAGTAACACCACATTATCTTACTCTGCAGCCCAACAGGTCATCCCACCCATCTATGGAATTACCAGCCAAATAATCCCAGTCCTCCAAATTCCAGCCTGAAGCATAGGGCTTAAACCTTCACCTGGTGCAAATCTGGATTCCTTCAACATTTTCATGGGACCTATGACAATTTTTACCAGCTGAGGAGGTCCAGCTTCCCATGACCATCGAATGAAAGCAGTGAAGTCCAAGTCCAAAGAGCAAACAATTCCCTTTTGCTCTCTCTTGGCCACGTTCCCATTCTCTCCTCTGTAGCCTGAGATGCATCAGAGCAGCTGCACCTTGACCAGTTCATACCAACACAGTGCTCCAGCCCTGAAAATACTATTCCCTTTTGCTTCCTCCACGTCTCCCTTAGTTAAAATAAATCCCTTTGATTAAGAGAAATTAAAAGCACCCAACTGAACTAACTTTCAGCTTTCCTTTGGGAAGCATTGCCATAACTGCTGTCTATCAACAGCAGTGGAAAATGTCCAAGGTTTTTAAAACGGAGCATAATATTTTTTAAATTTATCAAACCTTGCGATCGCCTTGAGATACAGATCCAGACTGTGATGGCAATTACAACCATCCCATTTCTAGGAGAATTCAGCACCCATGCCCCATTAAACTCCGTTAGAAGGGACAATTAGCTGGAGACTGACAGTAATTTTGCCAGTTCATTTACCAGAAGGGATAAATCCAACCTGAAATACGTTAATGTGAGAGTCTCAAAACTGGTACCATTCTGTGCTGTTGTACTGCTAGAGAAAGGGATGTGGCCATGGTGTTAATTGGGATTGCTGGGGTGTAAATAATGTTTCGTTTCATGAAGTCTGGCTGGGGCAAACAAATTATTTAGCTCACACTACAGCTGAATGAAGAGCTCAAATGCCTAAGAGGGTGTATCTGAGAATCGATAGCGGATCACCGAAACATTTAATCACTGTTTTACTGGTCTCGCTGCACTACGTGAACTCAAACTGACTCCTCACACTGAAATCAATGGTGCTGATATACTCATTAACAACAGAACCACCCGAGTCTGAAACACCAACTGGGGAGGAGCTGAAAGCTGGGAATAGCACATGGGCTTGTGCTCCAAGGCTGCCTGGGGGAGCAAGGAACTCTAAAATCACAGAATCACAGAATCACTGGGTTGGAAGAGACCTTTGAGATCATCGAGCCCAACCCATGCCCCAACACCTCAATGAAACCATGGCACCGAGTGCCACGTCCAGTCTCTTTTAAACACACCCAGGGATGGTGACTCCACCACCTCCCTGGGCAGACCATTCCAGTACTTCATCACTCTTTCTGTAAAAAACTTTTTCCTAATGTCCAACCAGTAAAAACTCCCTGACAGGAATTTCCACCACCATCTCCCACCGAGGGTAAGTGGCTGTGACTGATGTGCAACATCCTCAAGAGGGGAAATCTCATTTAGGGACTGAACCAAGACCCACGGATCCACAGTCACGGCTCTTCCCAGGCTCAAGAGCTGGTTTCAACACTCAGCACTGCCCACACTGGGGATTTCTGCACGTGGGAAGTGTCTCTGTTTCTGATCCTGCTACCTGGCATCCCCCTGTGCCTCACCAGGCAGATGTTTCCCAGCAGTTTGGGGGATATGCAAGACCCTTTGGGGCAGCTGTTGCCTTTGCATCCCACACTGCCTCTAATTTATACCCCTCCCCAGCAGCTGAAGTCTGCTGCATCCTCCTGCCAGGCTTCCCTGCACGGCTCTCTCAGCTCTGACCTGCACATCTGACACTCCTGTCCCGAGGCCCTTTTCTCCTGAGTCTGGCAGTTCAGCTGTGATAGCTTCTGCCTGGCCTCTACAGGCTCCAGACAGTCTCTCCCCAAAGGATATTCTGAAAGACACTGAGTTTCTGACCAGGGTTTCGTCAGGCTGCCTGGAAAAGGATGTTACTCAAAACCATTCCAATACAGCATTTTCTTATTTTTCATGCAATTATTGAACAAATATCAGAATGCAAAATAGCCCCTGGGACTGGAAAATGGAATTAAATCTTCCAGCAGACATGAGAAAATGGATACTGACATTTCTATTAGCAACAAAATGTTTCATGCTCAGAAACTAGTAACCTGACACCGCTCCAGGGAATTCAGGAGGGTGAGGAAAAACGGGTCTGAGACAGCACTGGGAAGAAACAGAGATATAGGTACACTTCAGTGAGGCACAACTGGATGTGGGGTGGGCAGGAGGGCGCCCTGGTGTCGGTGCCACCTCGGTGTGTTCACAGGCAGCTCAGGTCAGCAGTGCAAAGCCACAGCCCAGAACCCTGTGTCAGCCCAGGCGTGCTGAGCCCGGCAGGAACAGGCACAGGAGGTCCAGCACCACGAACAGCACAGGGACACAGCACCCTCGTTCCCAGCTGGAGTGGTACAAGAACTGCCCAGCACGCACGGGAACATTTGTGCTGGGGGGACAGCCTAGTGGTGGCCTTGGCAGTGCTGGGTTAATGGTTGGACTCAGCGACCTCGGGGGTCTTTTACAACCCAAGTGATTGTGTGGTGCTCAGTGTGCTGCTTTCCTACAGCACACAGGGCTTGCCCTGGGCTCCCTTCTCAGGACACAGCCCCGGGAAACAACCAACTCCCAGCCTAACAGCCCAAGAGCTGAAAACAGCATCATCTACGGATTTGCAGGACAGTCTGGAAAAAAGGAGCACATTTTGGTGCAGGGGGAAGGACTGGGGGCTGCAATGGTGCAGCAGAAGGGAAAAGTTGGCACTGGAAGTTTGGTGTGTGCATCCCCAGCTTTGTTTCCTTGTAACATCAACCTGGTCTCCCAAAGGAGGAGCCACCTGGCCAAAGCTCCCCCCAAATTTGCTGTCCAGAAGAACCAACAAGTGACATCCTAGTTGCACAGGCCACCTGCGTGGCTCCTACACTGGATTTTAGGGATAGCGGCGTTCTCAAAGACAATACACAACCTAAAATCACTCCTCCACCACTTACACGATGCCCACCAGCCTGCTTCCCCTCCCCTCCTCCTCCCCAGAGCACTGCTCACTGAAAATGGCTCACCCTCTTCTCTTCTGTCGTTAATGGCTTTTGAACTTCAAAGAGAGGTGAGAAAACCCTATCACTTCAGCATGTAGTTAAATATTATGCAGCCACATTACTGAAGAACACCTACAAAATACGCTGCTAAAATAAACTCCCCTTTGAATTCTTTTCATGATATATTTCAGAGAGCTCAGAACATGCTGCCCTTCTTCCCACACAGCACTGAAGCACCTACTTCACTTTAACCAGGTACACACTCTTCTTGGAGTCGAAAGGACTCATCCTGTGCTTAAAATTATGCATTTTCCTCAAGTACTTGGTTGAATCCCTGCTTTTATATCCAGAAGTTGCAATCTTTTGTGGTAGAGATTGGAAACATTATTCTTGGGTTAGTATTGCACACACATTGGCAGATACATTCCAAAATTATCTAAGGAATAAAACTATTTATTGTTATTAGAACACGTCCGACTCCGGCAGACAGCTTCTTAAAAATCTAAAATAAAAATGTGCCTAACGTGCTCTCTATGATTAGGGATACTCCTCACACACTGTGTGCCTCATGTACACAATACAGCAGAGCTGAAATGCTCTAAACATAAATCGAGAATATATGAGATCAGAATTTAATTGTGGTTTTCGTAACAGCAAACTGCTGGAGGTACCTGCATATTATTAGTCTTGAAAAGCATCGTGAAAATAATATTTTAACCTTTAATCTGTAACATGGTCTTCGCTAATAAAATTATCCCAGAGTCATCCAAGCACATAGCTGGTGTCAACTACTTAATATGCAGAATAAATTAAATGCCACTTACATATAGCAAAGAAATACCCAGCCAATTTCATGCACTTTCATGCCGGTGCAGCCACACAACAAACACAGTCGAGCTCTGGGTCTCCTCTTCAAACTCTGCCCTTCCATAAGAAAAGCATCCAACCCACTGCTCCACTATCCCAGCCCCTTGCAGGGCCACTGCCACCCTGCTGGCAGTGCTGAGATGAGCCCTGAAAGGAGCTCTGTCTCATCAGCTGCACGTTTGCAACTGCAAAGCACTGAGAGCACCCCAGGTCCTGCTGCTGCCACCCAAAGCACTGTGCTTGGCAGGAGTGGGGGGCGTGGTGCACACACCCACCACCACCCAAACCAGGCTAACGCTGCTACTTCATCTTCCCAGAGCAAAAGTCACCTGGATGGCACAAACATCCTCTAGCTCCACTTCAATCCAGCTCCACACCTCCTGCTCCCAGGAACAAACCCACTGGTGCTTGGTCTGACTCGCTCCCGGGGAGCAGCCCGCCAAAGTCAGCAGGAAGAGTCCTGGTAACTGATTTGTTTCCATCAGGTATCACAATTCCCAATATTCCAAATCAAACACAGGAAATGCCAGGAGGTATGCAGAAGAGCACACTTACTTCTCCTGCTGAATGACATGCGGGCAATAATCAACATAAAGAACATATGAACAGAGAGGAAGAAAACTGAAGGTGTTGGACACCAAAACACTTATCTGCCAAAAGTGTCTTTCGCTACCTGCAGAATAAGGCTCCTGCTTCTCACTGTGGATGAACTCTTTTCGTTCGTATTTGGCTCTGATCCACTGTTCCCGCAGCAGTCTGGAAAAAAAAAATACAGAGAAAAGGAAACGTGGTCCAAGATACATTAAGAAAGAAGCCAGAACCATTAATTCTTCCATCAAAATACAAGTGTGATTTAGAAGTCTCCCAAAAATTGTGTTGTACAGTCTGGAGTTAAGGGTTTCTTCTGCTTACTGTTGGACAACAATAAATCATTTCCTTGTCCACCCAATTTTATTGTAAACTTATTTTTAAACAATGCACAGATTTAGCAGAACAGCCTGTCCCCACCCACCCAATCAGCCTCTGTAAAAAATTCCCTCAGTGTATGAACCATTTTAAACCTAATTTCCGCAGACCACATTCTTCAGTGAACAGGGTCAGTAAATGAAAAAACCCAACTAACCACACACAAAAGAGAGATTATTGCCTCGAAGATATCAATACAGAAGCAGAAGGTGCTGAAAACCCATCTGGCCAAGCTCTTCCAAACTCACAGGCCATGCTGCCAAGTTTAAGAAAGCAATCTATGATGCATGGCAGAAAATATGATTAAAAAGGTCCTTTACTTTTAATACTGAAATGATACCAATGATTTATACACTGAGACCTCAATTTCCAAAAAGGAAAAAATACCCCAAAGATTATAATTTTGGATTTTTTTTCTGTTTTATTTTAGCATGAATCCTTGAACCAATGAAGTAACTTTGATCTAGAATATGCTGGAAATTGCATCAGACCATTTTTAACTGAACTTATTCCTTAATTGCCCTAGAACCCTAAATAGCCCAAGCAGCAGATCACACACAGAAATAAAGGCATGTGTTATCCCAGCTTCACAGCAGACATTTTGGAGCAGCCTACACTGAAGACAGTAAAAGATCCCCCAGCACTGGGATGTGTTTTGTAAAACCATCACACTTCAACACATCAACTTCTCTGCCAATGAAAACTGTTCATATGCTTAATCACCTTTTCTTTTTTGCTGATTATGCCAACTAAATGGTATCTTTTCAGCAGACACATCCCAGAAATGCTCAAAGAATATAAACATACCAGCATTGTGTATGAAAATTCATCTGCAGGTACAGCAAGCACATTCAATAAATCTGCAAGACACTACCCAGTGAAAACTGTGGCTGTGATTGGTTTCCTGGCAATAGAGTGGGAAATAATTACACAGATTTTGTTCCACCCATTGTGTCATCTCCTTGGTTGGGGCACCAGCCTTCCCCCCAAGGCTCGGGGAGCACCACTGCTTCCCTGCCCCCAAAAGCCAACTGAGAGCTTCTGCTGTAATAGAAACAATGCTCCAAGTCTGCCTTTCCCCTTCTGCTCCTGTTTGCACGACTGATCTTTAGCTGTTACACTCACATCTGCAAGTTTGACTGGGAACTCTGAGGATGAACACCCATCTCCCTTCTGCTGCCACCCTGCGCTACGCTCTGGTCTGGGCGCAAACCCATCCTCAGGAGGTTCAGGTGCACTTTGTACAATCAGAGAAAGGTTTGGAAGGGACCTTACAGGTCATCTAATTCCAATCCCCTGCCATGGGGTTGCTCAAACCACAACCAGAAGCCAAGGGGGCTCTTCTGGGTACAGCAGGATGCCTCTTCTGGATCTGATATCCACAAACACAGAAGCCTGATGACCCAAAAAGTGGCACCCAAATGCCTGCTGCATAATGTTGTCACTCATCAGCAGAGCTACTGAAATTCAATCATAAAATAAACACAAATACTTGAATCCTTCTTGCAGTTTTTCCTGGCCAGCTGCTGCGGACAGCTTGTTATCACTGCAGCCGAACTTGGACCTTTTCAACGAGATGATTACGGATCGAACTGGGAGGAGGAAAATTCACACCACCCTCAGCTCCAGCTGACGTCAGTGGATTCAGCAGGAGCTGCAGCTGCTCCGAGTCTCTGAGAGTCAGCCTTCCAGCATGGGGGTTTAAATACAGCATAAATTAAGATTCATGTGCAGCAGTGGGAAAACGCTCCTGCCGTAGGATGCGGATGGTACGCCAGGCACACGGCGGGGCTCGCTCCTGGGGGAACGCTTCCCTGCAGGGACTGACTGCCTGTGCCAGTGCTGCAGTGCAGGAGGGCACCCCCGGGGCAGCCAGCAGGCACCACGCCCAAAGGGGTACCCTGAGAAGCTGCTAAATGCTCTCGGTGGCCTCTCTCAGCATCTGGCCCTGAACACAAGTGGCAACACCCAGAGCACATGGGAATCCAGCTGTGCCACCTTCCCAGCAGCTTCCTGACAGTTCACACGTTCTTCCCCTTTCCTTATCGCCACAAACCCAAGCTCTTTCAGCAATGATTTCCCAAAACCCAGGACACATCAAGAGCAGCCCACAGTTTGGACAACTCAGCACAGGGCCAGTGGCTGCAGCTTCTGCTCCAGTGGTTATTTATAGAAAGCAGAACAACTCCAGTAAAAGAAACCAAAACAAAAACCCAACTAGGGCAGCAAGGAGTTCACCATCTCCCTTCACTGCGACAGAGAAGCTGAGCAGGGATTTGACCACATTCACTCTCATGGACTAGGTGCAATCCTGCCATAAAAAGCTGCTGGTGCTAAACCCCAGTTTCACTAGCACAGCTTTGATGAATTCACACAGGAGCAGGAATTTGTCCTGGAATCTGTGGGATCTGAGAGCAATTGGAGAGCAGGGACCATCCAGAAGACCCTCAAACCATACAGGGATTGTATGAAAACAGCCACCATTTTCAGCGGGCTGCTGACCTGATCTTAATTTAAGTATGTCTTCAGGGTCTTTGGAAACATCTGTTGCTGTGTTTTAGTTGAAATGTACTTTTCCAGGCGTGAATATGTGTGGACATAACCCAGGGCAGATATCACATACCCAACACAGGACCCTCCACCCAAATCCACCTTTGACTCCAAAAGTTTTGTGACCAGAAAGGACTGTAGTAACAGCCCCCTGCTATTTTACTGCCTTTCTGGTGATGGGATAATGTAGCAAATAAGCAAATACATAATTTGTGTTTGTTAGAAAAATGTAAGTGCATCATTCCTAAACTGCGGAGAGGCACAGCATTCGGGATCAGCTCCAAAAGCTTTAACAGCCCACCTAAAGTCTGTCAGGCTGCTGGTTACAGGGAACATGTCATTTTTTGGCAATTAGAACAGAAAAGTCCTTGTACTCATCAAGAACCTAGAGGCAAATCAAAAAAACCCCACCAACAAAACAAAACGCTAAGGAAATCCACATTTCCAACAGAATGAGGGAACATTCACCCCCCAAATGGGAAAGGACTGGGCTTCACTGGGGAGGCAGCAGGTCCAGAGGCTGACAAAGCACAGCCAACACCATTGGAGGCACTCGTTTGCTTCCCTGACCACCCACATGAAAACAAGGGCTCTGCCCAGGCGCAGCGAGGAAGGTTCCAGAAGAAGTCACTGGAGCGGTTTTATCTTGGTCCCACCTACTCAAAGCCTCTCGCTCGCAGCAAAATGCACCCCAGGAGAAGCTGCTCAAGCAGTTTAACATCAAACTGTGGCTGCACGGCTTCAGTGTGCTGTGTGGAGGAGGCGCTGGCCAGCCAAACTCTGAGCCTCCAGTTCATTTTCTCCCGAGACTCTCAGCTGGGCTGGCTGATGCACTCCAGAGCACACCCCACAGATGCTGCACGGCCGCTGGGGCTCCTTTGGAGAGGTATGACAGACAAGAAACCCCAGCCAGAGGTGAACGTGGCCCAAAAGGCATCAAACACCATACACTACCACTGCCTAATTGCATCCTTGTGAGGCACCATCAAGTCCAAGAAAGACAAAAGAAATTAATGTCATCCAGAAACACCGTTTCCAGAAGCCAAATTTGTAGCTTCTGGAATTTGTCAGAGGTTTTTTTCCCAGCAAAAGCCAATCTGCTTTCCACAGGCAGCTTGGTGGATGCAGCCACGCCAGGTTTCTGTCAAACAACTGCTTTAATGAAATCTTAAGTCCGAGTCCAAATTCTTTGCTCAGACTGCAAGGAGAGCCACTCAGCAGAGACTAAAAGCCTGTCAAGCTTCACACTCTTTTCCTATCTAGTAAGGTCTTGCTGTGAGGGCTTGCTTTTAAACAGCTTTGTGGAGGCACGAGACAGCTGGGGGGCTTCTTCCAGGCTCTCTGTGCCTCACTTCAGCTTGGAGTGCCCGAGGATTGATGTGCCATCACCCACCAAGACCAGCGCCCAACAGCAAGCTGCCAGAGGAGAGCAAAAACACAGGGGTTTTGGCTCTCAGGGCATAAAACCCTTGCATTATGGATTTGGAGAAGTTAAAACTGATTCTGAGCATGCAGAATCACAACATTCTCAATTAAAATGCAAACTGGTTCCTTTTTTGTTTGATTGTTGTACATGCACAGTCCAGTTCACACCAAAGCTATTTTTCAGAATGGTTAAACACCGACTGAAAACATGTAGGAAACAGCCTCTGTCGGTACTACCTTAACCTTGTAGCAATTTCCTTTGGAAATTAAAGGAATCAATATGAATTAACAGGTTTACAAACTAACAACAAAGAGAAAATGAACAGGAAGAGAAAGCCCCGTGGCTGGTCAGATTGAAGGATTGGGCAGATCTCAGCACCTGGGTGACTCAAAGAATTCTCAATGCTGAGTGCCCAGTTTGAGCCACCACAGGAGGCTCCACCACTTGGGAATGAATGGATGAGCAGCCACTCCAAGAGGCCACACTGCAGCACCTCAAACTTTACACCCAAGACGTCAGGCACTTCTGAAAGCTGTGAATGTAAAACGTGAAAACACTTATTAGTAAGTAGGAGCCTGAGCAAAACTCAATTTTATCCCTATGGACATTAGGTAATAAAGTTTTTACATCTGTAAAGTTTTAACAAAAACAAAGTGCTACAAAGTACTGGCAAAAGGAGGTGACAGAGGAAGAGGTGAGAAGTTTGCACCCCTGGCTGCCACTATGCCCCCTGCATGGGAGAGGAGGGGGCCATGCTGACCTTCACACACCAGACTGAGGAGACGGGCTTCATAGCTCCTCTACCAAATGTACCAAACTTCAAATTATCA
>VZRQ01006475.1:2128697-2157804 GCA_013397975.1 Machaerirhynchus nigripectus | reverse complement strand
AAAAAAAAAAAAGAAGAAATCCAGAGATCTAGCAGGCAATTTTCTCTCTGCACATCTTAATCAATACAAAAAGCCACTTCAGCTAATAACTGTTGTTCTTTAGAGGAGTGCATGGGTGACTCCTCAAGATACGAGCCTCTCCCTGACTGATGCCTCATCTCGCTCCAGATAAGAGAACCACCCAGCACAGCTCATGCCATCTCATTCTGCCCCGTTTTTCTGTGCTGACAGTCAGTACACTGAAGTGTTCTGCATGAGGAGCAGATGTAGCTCCCACTTATCCAAGCACGGGGAGAGGAGCGGAGCAATGCACTGCAGCTCACACACAGGATGAGGCTCTGCGTTCCCAAATCAACAGAAAACGATGGTAGGTGTTGGGCAGGGACAGGGATGTACTTCCAGTTCCACAAAAGCCCAGTAAGAGATTATCTCACTTTCTCCTATCAGTCTTCAGCCAAGTAAAAGACTGAACAAAGCCTTTTCCCTTTGCTTTCACTCAAGAGTGATGCTACCCCTGCTGCTCAGTGGTGACTCAAAACTCGGCCATGTGCTTGCAGTCTATCTGCCCCAGAAAAGGCTGGTTTACAGCTCTCCAGCTGCTGCTGCGGTGTACCAAGCTGGGCCATGACCACTCGTGACCACCCAAAAAGAGGTTTTGTGGTTTATATTCTTCACCCAAAGCTCTTTGGGCCAACACTGCAGTGGTGTAGGAACATCCCGGAGGCTGGGACTCATTTCACTGTTAGGGACTCGCCAGAGGTGCAGGAGCTGGCTGCTCTGGTCGCTGCCCCTGGGGTGTGGGTCAAGGTGCTGGCAAGGCAGACAGAAGATGAGAGGAAAGGACAGAAAGGGATTTTTTTTTTTTTTCCTGTCGGGTAATTCCTTTTGCCTAGGAACAGCTGGCAAACTTTCCCTGGGCAATTCCAGAGCACCCCTCCAGCTGCTCTAACCTTTGCCAAGTGTCGTGCAGAACCAGGAAGACACAATGGGGTTTCTGATGGATACAGAAGCCAAATGCAGCAGGCAAACACCAAGAATTTCCCAAGGAGCCAACCACAACACTGTAAGCAAGAAGAAAAAAGGACAAGCTGGCGCTGCAGCACTTCCTCCCTCTTGCCCTGAACTTCACCATTCTTCGTGCAACCAAAGCAGAGGGATTCCAGAAGCAGCATTATAAAATTAAGAAGCTTCAAATGAACGAACAGCTTTGTTATGGCTTGTCAGCATCCTGCCGTGCCGAGGGCAGCTCCCACAGCCTGCCCAGGCACTGCAGCTGTCCAGCATGTGCTGCTGTTGGAATTAGAAGAACCAAAACCTCTTGATTCTGCAGAACGTGGTTGGAATCGTTGCCAGTGCTGGATGGAGGTGTCATCCACGGCGATGCTTCCCAGGGCTGTGAGCTGGGAACAACTCATGCTATTGCAGTGACTGGACTGCAGCGAGGCGGGGAAACAGCTAAATATATATTCCTGTAAAAAGCAGCACTCCCCTGCGCTTGTTTAGCATGCATCTGTTGAGAGGCACAGAGAGCCCTGAACCAGAGAAAGAAGAATACAACCTGGCGCAGCACCCTTGAGACACTCCCAGGGTGTAATGTGCCCACAGCTGCTGATCCTGCAGCAGTGTCAGGGGACTGTCTGCTCCTGGGAGAGGTCACACCCATCCCATCGCATCCTGCTGTTATGGCAGGGACCCAGCAGCCCTGGTCCAGAGAAGCCCTACAGGAGCAGAGCTCCAGGCTGAGTACAGAAGTCAGGCAGGCAGGCTGGAAGTTGTCCCAGTGCAGAACAGGCACAAGCTGGGACCAGAAAAGGGTCAGAAATTATTCTACCAGCTGCTCCCAGGAAGACTGGCCTTTGCCTCACCCTCCCAATGAATCAACAAATAACCAGAAAAGAAACAACAAAAAAATCCTTCCAATCTCCCGCTGCGGCTCCTCACAGGTTCCCAGCCCAGCACGGTGCCGCTCCACCAGCCGTGGGGACGGGCTGTGGATGGAGTGGCTGCCCCAGCAGGGTCCCTGTGAGCTCAGACAGCCCTGGCAGGGCTGTGGCTGGAGCCGAGCCACCGGCTGGCAGAGCTCCCCGGAGTGACACGGCTCCGCAGGACCGCGGGAGGGAACGGCACCGCGGCACAGCCGAGCTGCAGCGGCCAAGGAGGCCGAACCACCCCGGCGCAGAGCCAGCCACAGACACCCCTGGCAGCCCCACGGCAGCAGGAATGGAAACACTCGTGGTCTCCAAGCTGCCTGAGAGCAGGGGCAGCTCCTGCTGTCCCTCAGGCTGCCCCGTGCAAGGAGAGCCGGGTGTGACTGGCACCCAGACCTCAGCACACGCCGAGCTGGAGGGACCTGCCCTGCTCCCTGCCAGGCTGCCCCAGGCACGAGCTTTGCACCCCTCGGGCAGGGATGGGGCATGGAAAAGAACCAGGACTCTGCTCCTGGACAACCTGAGTATCAGACAGCATCTAACTGAACTTAACTGAGACTTAGGAGTAAACAAAATCAAAATCCCCTAGAACTGTGTTTCTCCTACCAATCTCGCTTCGCCAGCCCCAACATGACAAGCACGTAGAAGTCTCAAGATGGCACAGCCAGACTGCTGGGATTCTGGAGCTCAGGGCACTGCATAAATGGATGCTTTTTTCTTGTCAGGCCAGGCAGCTCCACCCACACAAAGATACAAAACCACCTTGGTACACAGCGGGACTGGACCCTAAAAACCAAATTCAGTTCACCTCCTGGCACCCTGCATGGTACAGCACATTCTGGCTGCTCAACTTCTTGCTCCACAATGTCCACCCCACCTTTCTAGAGAGGCTTACACTGGATGGGCGATACCACCTTTTACCTGCCTTCATGGAGAAAGTTTTTTGTCATCTAGGTAAAAAAAAAACCCTAACAACACAAACCCCCGGTATTTTTGCATTACGAGTAACCCAGCATCTCACACAGCAGATCAGCCAGTTCTGCTTTGATGCAGGAGGGGGATTTGAAAAGACAGAGGAAATCAATGGGTAGAAATTGGCATTCTTGTAGCTTTAGAAACTTGGAAGAGTCTGGGGAACAGACAAACTATTGACTCCCCTGCATCATCTCAACTGTACTTATTAAATAAGATCCCACGCGTAGCATAAACACTACCACATGCATACAGAAGGAAAAACATTTTTCAGGGCCTTTTATAAATGAAACCTCCACTGAGGATGGGAAAAAAAAAAAGTATTATGCTAAAACTAAAGTATTACAGAGGCTGCAGCTGCACAAACAAATAAATGCTGTTTACCAGCAGAGGTATTTACTTACTGGCAGTCAAGATACGTTGGTTTATAATAAAACGGTGGCATTTTAGATTCATATTTTGCTTTTGCTACATTGTTTCCATTCGAGGCCATAAACTGTAAAAAGAGAAAAACCAGAAAGAATCAAACAAATGTTAACAGTATTTTCCTTTCATTCTCTTTTGCTATTACAGAGCAGTAAAATTACTGGGACAGGGGACCTGTTCTCTTACCGAGAGGTTTGCCCAGGACTGTGCACAGTAAGGCTGCTGTAAAAACTGTGCCTGCAAACCAGGGCTCAGAAATCAATATTGATTATTATTGCCAGGGATCCTACAGCTTAAAATGATGCTGAGGCCATGTCCCAGTCCCACAGAAGCAGGGGGCAGCACACAGTGGCACTTCCCCCTCACAGGCATGGAATCAGATGGCTCCCAGGGAATCCAGCATGGCAATTCAGTAACCAGAGGGCAAAACCTCACACTGGCTTCTACTCTCCGTGTGTTACAGCTCCAGCAAGGTGATAGCCTCTGACAACACATCCTGTGCTTTGGATCACATCACTTGTGCCAGAAGGATGATTTTGTTCTTGCAAAGTCACTCCAGCTACCTCAGGAAGGAGCTTGAAGTGATAGACAAACAAACAAACAAATAAATAAATAAAAGTTCTATCTGCCTTGACAGCCCTCCTTTTCTTCTGATCTTGTACACAAATGGCTAGCTGAGAACTCAGCAAAGAAAACTACTTATTTCCTTATTCATATTTTTTTTATTGAAATTCACTTTATAAGTGTAAAAATCCCATTCTTTTCCAGGCAGCCATGCTAAATACATTTTGTTTTGTGTCAAATGCCAAGCACACAAACGTAACAAGCAGCTAAGCTTTTTTTATTATTGTCATGGTTTCGAATTTCTCACATTTACATATTCAATCTGTTCCCCCCAAAAAATACCAGGGAAGGAAATGCCCATGCAACACTAAGGCCTATTCTTCCCATAAAATACACAACTCCAGGAGGTGCAGCTTTCAGAAAAACCTCAACTCTACACATAGAAGACAGAAATCAATGACTGGTGGAGTTCTTCATGCCTATAAAGACATCGGTAGTCAAAGCAGAAAGATTTCCTGGGTGCCTTCAGCAGCACCACGCAAATCTAGGCAGGTGTGGGGCATAAATAGAGAGAATTTATACTGCAGCTCGGTTTTTCAAGATGTGAGTTCAAGAGGAGCAAAGCCAGAAATAGCTGAGCTGGGCAGGGGTGGTAGACCAGAGGTCTAGTCTAGGCTAGAGATATTGTAAGAAACAAGAGAAGATAATTCATTAAAATCAGTAATTTCCACACTCTATTTCACTGACATTTTTATAGGGGTGGGGGAAACCCTCACGAGTCCTTCACAAAATGGGTGTTCCATTTCAATCCTCATCACGGGCCTCACTCCCACAGTCAGGAACTATCTAGGCATGCTTTCTGCAATCACATTTGTCGTGGCATCTCTAGAAAGGGCTCCAAAAGAAAGAGCCCAAAGGCCCTGGTGCTCCCAGCCCCAGGTGCACGTACCTCCACTTGGGCATCATCCCAGTCATCCAAGCGCACCGACTTCACCTTGCTGACCTGGGGAATATTGCGGTGGATTCCTGAACAGTTCAAGCAGATGAAGATCCCCAGGCTGTGGGATGCCCAGTCCGGGTCTGGAAGAAAGAAGGAAAGAGGGAATTGCACCTGACTGATCTTTTGGCAGGGCATGGCAGGGGAGTTCAGGAGGCACCAGGTCTGATGTCCCCTGATTCTAAAGGCATCAGATAAATACACAAGGAAAACAGATGTTTATATTGATAGGATTACAAATTGAACTAACAATTTTCACATCTGCAATCCCCAATGCAGCTGTTACTCAAAAACTCCCAATACACAGACAACTGCATGTGCCCAAGACCTCCATAACTCATTCCATGCTCACATGAAGAGGAGAGGGGAATATCTGTCTTTCATGAGGAAATTCCACCCAAACACTGCACGGAACAGAAACTACACCAGGGAAGCCGCTGTGCTGCTCCCTTTTTATTTATTTGTTACATGTGCTCCACACAGAGACTTTCCTCCCACAGCTGCAGCTCCCAGCAGCCCAGCCCTCCGTGCCAGGAGGTTTCCAGGCCTTGCCTTAATGGAAAAATGCTGCAGAGTGGCAGCTCTGTACTTTCTCTGAGCAAAACCACGCACTGTTTACAGCCCCGGGCTGACATCTCACACAAAGCACTTTGAACACAAGTCCCTCGCCTCCAAATTCCTCCTTGGGAGAGGCACTGCCTGAAGCAGGGAGACAGAGGGATGGGAGGAGGGAAGGGGCCGGGAGCAGGACACATCCAGCAGTGTCCCTGGCACTGCCTCTCCAATAAAGCCAATACAGGGATCTTTGTTTGAACTCCGACTGGCAAATGTCAGCGCCTGCGGATCCAGCTGCGCCCCGGCAGAAAGAGCTTCACTGCAGGTCACCCAGTCAGACACTAAATCCTCCATCCTCCCCAAACCCCCAGGGCTGGGAGCCCCTCAGCCAACCCATGGCATCAGGTTGTCAGGGGGCAAGGGCAGGTCTTCCCTTCTCACAGCCCCTCGTCATCCCTTTATTCCCCCACAGTAATTACACTAAACCCTCACTCTCCATAGCACAGCAGTTATTTATAAAAGGCAAGGGAATGTGCTTTCTCCTCCTTACCCTTATTTAACACTGGCTGTGTCAGTGCAGGGAGCAGGCTGGCATGGGGCAGCTCAGCTCCTGAGGGGTAGCCAAGGGCTGGCACCAGCCCTGCCCGCAGGGATGGCCACCAGTCTCCCCCAGCACACCCTGGGGAAGACCAACTCAGTTCTCCAGAGGTGGCTCTGCTCAGATGTAAACCCCAGCGCTACACGAGGATTCTCATCAGACACAGCTGAGTGCCCACGTGGGAGAGGGGAGCAAATTCCCAAGCTGATACAAGTCCCATCAGCCATCAGCAGACACAAAGGTGGTTTTTTTCTGTTTCACGTGGTGTCCTCTCCCTGTGCGAGACCCCAGTGACTACAACTCAAGCCTGGCAAATATGAAACCAGTCAGGTTGATCTAAGAGCCTGCTGCTGCCCACCCTGCTCCTTCCACAAGCACTGGGTGACTCAGCTTCACACCCCATCCCAGCTCATGCACCCCACTTATGCCAGCCTCAGAGACTGTGGCCAGCGAGTGGGCTGCAGGTTGGCAGCAAGAATCAAGAGTTTTGCATGCTCAGGCACTTTCTGTGCTCTAATTCATCGTGTTGTCCTCTGCCATCTCCAAACATGTTTGTAATCAAAGTCGGGGACCCTCCAAACTTCCTGCCACAAAAACATCTCAAGGTTCAGCGCTACTGAAAGGTCCCAAAGGGTGCAAGTCAGGCAAGGTGAAAGCACCAGGGTCTCGTGTTCACACACCCATCACTGACCTTCATGCAGAGGATCAGATACACGGAGTGGTAAGAGGGTGCAGAGACAGAGCTGTGGCAGCAAAGTTTGGAGTTGGGTCCCTGTGCTCAGCCCAGCCACTCCGGGATAACTGAGCTTCAATCCTTCCTGGAGTCATGAGATCTGATCAAAGCAGTGCCCAGCCCAGGGAAACAGGTACCAAAGTATGCACTGGCCAATAAAACAGCTTTTACTGGGAGTCCCAATGCCTCTTTAATGCTACCAGATTTATCTTAGGCATGCAGGTGGATTTCTTCCTCTTGTCTGCAACTTGGGGGACTCAGGCTTCCAAAGTCCTCCCCAAGAGGAAACCCCTCTCCTGCCTGCCCTGCTGTGTGTGACAGGACCAGGAGACACCACACCTTCCTCCAGCCTGGACAAGGACACATTCTGGCAGAGGAACATCCTGCAAGAAGATCCTGGAGGAGACTCCAGCTCCAGTGGCCACCAGGTCAGCTCACACCCAAGCTGTCTCTTCTTGGCACGGGGTAAACAGCACCTCAAGCAACAGGTTTCAGTCCCACCTGGGCTTTAAGGCATTCTCCTCACGACAACAGGATCTTCCTCAGACCAGACTCTTAAACACGCTTCCCCCCTGCTCCACACCTTGTCAAGCCTTGTCTAATTAAGAAAACAAAAGCTGGATTATATCACAGGGTACATTCACATGCCTGTACCACATCATATACACAGGGTCAGCCGTGTGTGGCTGCC
Source organism: Machaerirhynchus nigripectus (assembly GCA_013397975.1). Classification (NCBI taxonomy): domain Eukaryota; kingdom Metazoa; phylum Chordata; class Aves; order Passeriformes; family Dicruridae; genus Machaerirhynchus; species Machaerirhynchus nigripectus. Next base: position 2,150,340 of record VZRQ01006475.1, on the reverse strand, counting down.
AGAAGGTGGCAGTCCTTCAGAGGAGCAGAGACAACGGGGTCAGTGGTGACCCAGCCTTGGAAGGGACGTTCTCAGCTAGTTCAATAAAACCACAGCCAGCAGCTATCTCCTCCTGCTCACCCTCCTTTCAGCATTTCCCCTCTTGCCTATTCCCAAATCCGTGTCCATCCAACACCACCAGCATCCCACGCAGCAAATTTCGAGGAGCACCATGACAGAGCTGCACATTTCACCTGCCCCACCAGACCTGACCCCGGCCGTTCACATCTCTGCCAGGTATTAATAGGAACTTCCTCCTCAGCGCTCTTCTGGTTTTAGAAACGCGTCTCTCATGTGGCGAGGGTGGATGGGAGAGCTGTAGATGCTTGGCTGGTTGTGTGCTGCTCTCCTGTCACAGCCCGGAACGACCCACATTTAGCAACTGGGTTTAGTGCCAAAGGGAACACCAGGCAGGAGGAGACCTCAAAGGCCTCAGGCACCGACCTAGCGCCATCCAAAAAATTGCTGGGCAGTGAAAGCCCCCAGAGCCAACTGATCGACCAGGGCAAGTCCCTCTGAAATGTCACTGAAACCATAATCTTTCTCATGGCTCTTGCTCTCCTGGCTGAGGACATCTAACAGAAAGCAAGGCAGCCCAAACCTTTCCCAGGCTTTAGTTGAAAGCCCAAAGGAATTTCTAAGCATCATCTGAACAAACCAGAGGATTACAGACCCATGCGAGCCCTCGGGCTCCTGCTTCCCTGTGACCTCCCCGTGTCACGGCTCTCTGGACAGGAAGCAGGGGGTGGAGGATTCCCCAACTCCAGCTCCTGGAGGGCTCTGCCAACGCCGCTTCCCCTTCTCCCCCACTCCCTGCACTCGTGACACCATTTTCCAAGAAACCCAGAAAGGAGACCGCCACACCCACGCGTCTTCTGCAGGGGCTGGTGACAGATCCCAGGCAGGCACTGCCAGCCAGGGCCAGCACCCACTGCTGCAGGGATGCTTCTCCAAAGCCTTTTAAAGGGTTTGGGGTTGTCAGTGGCTGTGTTGCTTCCCAAACACATCACGGTCCCTCTCTTTTTCTGCTCCCCAGCACAAATTCTCGGCTCAGGGAGATGGTGGGTAACACCAGTGATCTCCAGCCTTGGCTTATCACAGACACCAACCCTTCAAATGACTGCACCAGAGATAAGGCAACACCTTATCAAACATGAAAATAAATCTTCTTAAGTGTCTTCATGCCAAGCAGTGAATTTTGGGGCAGCACCCTCAGTTCAGTGAGCCAGCGACCCCAGGCTGCATGGCTGACAAGCTGAGCTCTCCACAGATAAGTGAGGTCCACCTTGCTGCTGGACACTTCAACAGCCAGAACACATTCTCCTATGCTGGACACTACTGAGAGTTCAGTAATTTTATTATCCTGTCTGGCCATGTCCCAAAAAGGTGCACTGAAATGGCAACATGGCATAATCTGGGCTTTTTGGGCCTTGCTCAAAAAAGATGGGTTTTTTTCCCCTAAACCTCCAGGATTTTGAGCAAACAGCAGTGAAGCCTAATGAAAGCTCTCCAGCATGCCTAAGTTCCACACAAATTACTTTATTCCATTATTTCAAGCCAAAAGGAATAAAAATGAACGAGGAACAACGGGAAGATTAAACCAAATACACTGTTGTAAGTGCAGAAGGACTCCTATCCTGAATGACCAATTCCAGCTCTGAAAGGCTTTCACTGCCCAATGCAGTAGAGATTCCTGGTATAATAACTTATAAACAGATTGTAATGACTTTCAAAATAAAGCCGTGAGTCAGCTTCATTTTAAAAATTAAACGAAACAAAGCTAAACTAAACTCAGGAGAAGGGCACTGGGCTGGTATTTTCCCATCTCATTCATCTGAAGGCAAAGGCACAGCCAGAGATTAGAGAGGCACCCAAAACAAAACTAAAACACTTGGGCAACACAGCTAAATTCAGAAATTAACTTCTCCACCCAGCCCTTTTTGCCACGACAAGCCTCAGGAAAACCCAGCACAGTGAACCATGAGCACTGCAGCTTGAACCCTGTGTTTCTGAACTTAGGAAAAAAAGGAAAAAAATGAAGGCTGGACACAGAAAATATTATGGAAGAAAAACCAACATATGACACAGGACAACTTATAGAAACCGAAGAGATTGGAAGCTGGATGCTAATGGATTTTTTTTTTAAATAAATAATCAGTATTTCCTGTATCCAGAATAAAAACACAGACTTCCAGTTTGAAAATCCCTAGATGCCATCAATTCAAGTAAAATCCCACAAAGCTAAGCAGCAAGAGGCTCAAAGTACACAAGAGCAAAAACTCAAAAGTCCCAAAATTTGGATGCTCCTGCTCCACCTTTTGCCTTAAACTACATTTATCACTACTTACAGCACAATATTGATGACCAAGGCAAACATCTGAGGCCAACGCACAGCAACACACCCTCAGCACATTCTTCAGCACACGAGTGATGGTCTGACCCTTAACGAGCTGCCCTGCTGCATCCCTGCCACACCAGCTGGGCAGGAGCTGGTCTTTGGTTGGGATGCAGACTCAGTGGATTTTCCTGAACCCTCTCCTGTTTTGAGGTGATAAAGATACCTCTCCAGGCAGGCAAAACCTTTTTTACCCTGCACTAGAAATGTAACTCGTTGATCCGGGGTAGAACCACAGGGATTTTACGGCAATCCACACAAGCACAAAGCCTTTCCTGCTCGCTGCTCAGCCGCTGCTCATTTCCTCCATGCCCCAGACAGAGAACCTCGCGTTCAGCTCTTAAGTTCTGTAGCTATTTACGCCGGGGAAGGATTAGGAGGCTAACAAACAGACCCTGGTCATGCGTGTTGAAAAATAACAATAAAAGAGTTAAGGCCGAAGTCAAACAGCCTCCCACCAACACTCCTTTTTAAGTAGGAAAATTTTTCAGTGAAGGCACTAAACTTGCCAAGGTCTTTTAATTCAGCTGGCAGGTCCCAGCAGCCCCCTCTCGCTGTCTGCAGCCCACGATTGTGCTGCAGCCCAGGCACCAGGACCGGACAAAAAACACCATCACATTAAACCTCCTTTGTTTCAAAAAGCTCTTTTTCCTGCAGAAAGTGGCATTGAGCTAAACACAACTGCCGTGGGATTTTTTTTTTTTTTCCCCTTCTTACCCCTCTGCTTATGCCCGGGAAGAAGGGCTGGCAAATACCCAGGGACACCAAAAAAAAAAAAAGGAAAAAATCCAGTATTTGAGAGGACAATGGAGGTGCGGGAACAAGTTTCCACTTTGAGCTGGAAGATGAAAAGCCCGTTTCACGCCATTAGAGCAGCAGAGCTCTGGAACAGCTTTCCAGTGGGAGGCAGTGGGGGCAAGAGAGGGAAGGAGCTGCGAGCAGAGCCCCATCACTCCCCGAGGGGATGGGCAGAGTCCCGCAGATGGCAGCGCTTGGCAGGACCCGATGACTCAGTCGCCTTCCCGATGTGGGTTTTTAGGACCAGCGGTTGGATGGGGGAAGGAGAGGCTGAGATCAAATCGGGTGCCCTCCTGAATCCTGAGCAAATCAAGCCGTCCCCAGCGCTCAGGTGTTTCCCACGAATCCCCACCCTCACTCGGTGACATCCAGGGAATGGAGAAGCTTCACCTGCCGTGGAACCGAGAAGGAAAACGTGTTTACAACCACCTCAGCCACCACCAGCCACCCACAGGCTTAGAGATGCACTGGTACACCAGAACACCAGACCTGCTCGGCTCTGCAGCACAAAGCTCCAACTCCAGACTCCCCTCCAGCGTGAGCCTTCTGCTCTTCCTCCATCCTTCATCCCCTCTGGGCCTCGGGCACAGAGGCCGAAGTTACCCAGGATCCATGTCCCAGTAATCCATCCCAAATAAGAAAGATAAAATGACAACGAGCCATGTAAACTGCTGCTGGAGGGTTTAAACTGCAGGATTGCTTTGATGGGATTTCCATTTCAGTCTTCAGAGCCTCTCTGTCCTCCTACAATGTAAAATGATTCTCACTCCATGGAAACACGAGCCCAAGTCATAGAAAAATAGAGTAAAGAGAGAAATACTCAAGGTCTTGTTATACCCTGAGATAACCATTCGTCTCATGATGTGAGGAAAGATTGCCTGAGACAAAGAATCATTTAGAAAAAGAAAAGGCTGAACTGCCACATTAGTCTTGAAGAAAAAAAGATTATTCTAATGCACAGAGAGCCATTACACACCAGCAATTCAGTAACATTGCTCAGTTTGCACTTAAGACTGCATTTACCATGCCGTCTTCACTGAGAAAGCACAGCTTTAAACCATAGAAAACACAACACCCAGGACACAGAAGTGTGTAATAGCAGAGGACCCAAAGCCCCATCTAATGAGTTTATTAGTGGCTCCTACCAGAGAATTCAGTCCCGAAGATGCAGCCAAGGCAGTCTCATTATGCATTACAGATCAATGACATTTTTGCAACTGAAAAATCTTTTATTCAAAACAACCTTTCATTGCAATTTAAGGCTTTATAAAAATGCAATTAAGAAAAACCTAACTAGAAACATAAAAAAAAAAAACCCTACAAACACAAAATCCTGCAAGTGAGAAATGTAATCTCTTAGTTATTTTACACTCCGATTTTCACTTTCTACTTTAGCATCCTTTCTGCATTTCCAGCTGCCATGGCCCCTGGAAGACTGTTCCCTCCGCCTGAGAAATCCCTCAAAATCTGTTTGAAAGCTCTGGTTTTGCACAAGAGAGTTCTTTTGCCAGACACGGACACAGGTCCTGGGGAAGACCCAGCTCTGACCTTCCTGAGCACCACATTCAATACCCCACTCCACCCAGCTCCAAGTTTGCATATCCTGTGCACAGACCAGGGAAACACACCTTGAACCCAGCAGCCTTACAGGGCTTGGCCACTTCGATGATCCTCAGTCGTGATTAAGTGTCAAATTCTGGCCCAGCCCCAGGCAAGCAGCAGGTTGTGCCCAGATCTCCCCGAGGAGATGGGATGATCCTGCAGGGGATGAAGTTATTTACCCAGCCCAGGAGGAACAGCCTCCCCCATGCCCCCTGTCCATCCCCAACTTTGATTTTTGTATGGTCACAGCTCAGCCCAACCACGCCAAGCTGAGAACCCAGGGGTTTGCACAGGAACCCAGGGGTTTGTGACACGACACAGAATACCTGGGACAAGCTGTGGCTTCAGGGCTCTGGATACTGAGCCTCTCCCAAATGCCAAAACAGTAACAAAAGAAAATAACCCTTTTTGACAGCAGGGAAGGAAAAAAACAAACAAACTTTCACTGACTGGCTGATTTCTCAAACAAATATTTCCAAAAGAAAAAGAAAACCCATCTGGCTTCCAAATACACAAATTAAAGTGACTAACAGGGAATTTTCCCCTGTTGCATTTCCAACCCATCCTATTCTTTGTTATGAGCATCCCTGAGCTAAATGGCTACCTCTTATCATGGATCCTATCCTAACAGGGTATTTCAGGGAAAGGCTCTCACCCACCTGAGAAACAGCAAAAACAAATCAGGCATCCTGATCTTTGGCTTCCCCCCAGCTGTACCAGATCAGCCCTGTGATGATACTTGTGGGAAAGCACAAGTCTGCACTGTTTTCCTCATCTTCAGTTCATTCCCCACCCTCTCTCCTCTTTCCTTCTCACTTCATTTTCTCTTTGATACTTTTCCAGTGTCAGCTGCCCACCTGGTTCTAGCTCTCCCCTTTATCTTTCTGTGCATCCCACTTCTCAGCAAAGAACAGTCTTGACCCCTTTCTGGAGGCTCTCTGGATACTTATCCTGGCTATCCTGCATTACCTCATCCCCAGAAAGACCTGGCCTGCCACACCTGCCCAGGATGAACACCTGAATTCAGGCTGAATATTTTCTGTATTACCTACAGACACAAGTTAATATCTTATGTTAAGTAGCCCAGGGCACCTCAATTTTATTGTCACTCCCAGGCAGAGGAGCACATTACAGCACCACGAATAGCTCTCCTTTGCCAAAGAAACTGAAGCAAAGTAGGCATTAAAGAAATTGGGTTGATGAGCAGGGAGCTGGTCCTAAGGAAGCAATGCCATGAGAGTTCAGAAGAGGCTGAACGATACTAATATAGCACATCCTGACTTACAAAAGACACTGGCCCAAATTCTCCTCTCTGACTTTCAGATTCACTAAGACATCTCTGTATGCAAATGTCACCAAAACCAAAGTATGGTTTTGTTGTTTTACAAGCCCTTTTATTCAAAAGGTGCCTTTAACAACAACCCTCTTCCTCTGATGTGAGCTGTGTTATTGACCTACAGCTTCATCTCCACCCTGGTGATGCTGAGAAACTTCTCATTTTGCCTAGGGGCTTTATGTTCCATACCCACAGGGCGAGGGAGAATCACCCCGCTGATCTGAATGGCCCAGGTTTGTAAAGTTTTCTCCAGGAAGGGATAATTTAGGCAGACACCTACTCGGGGAGCCCAAGCTGTGCTCAGCAAGACACCTCCGAGGTGGGCTGGTACAGTCAGACAGCAACAGCCGGCAGCAGATGGGTGGGAGCAGGCAGAGCAGCGCGGCGCTGCAAAGCCGTTCACGCTGTGCCGAAAGTTCTTTGTCCTTTCCGGCTGGGTACCGGAGGACACAGCGCATCTGAAACTGAACTGCAGTGTCCTGGGATGCAGATTAGGGATACAAAACCGCTGGTGATGGTACGAGCTGGATAGCGGTATCCAATAGATCTTGACATCCTAAACAAATCGATAGCTGGGAAAACAGGGCTCAGCTGAAGTGTTGGGTTTTTCTTCAACCTACAGAATGACAGAGGCTGAGAAGGACATCCTTTCTATACACCTCCTCAGAGCCATCCTGCTCAAGCTCATACAAATTAAGGTTTTTCTATATGATGATTTTTTTCTTCTTTTTTAAAAAAAGGAAAGTTCCTTGCTCTGCAATTTTTTTAAGGTTGTTCTCAAAGACAGACCCCACCACCCCCTGCAGACTCTGCTCAGCAAGAGCATCACGGCCCGACCCCAAAAATTCACCATCCAAAGGGCGAAGAAGACATTCCCAGCCCAGATTTTCTCCCCTCCGCACACGAAGACGTCTACAGACATTCCAGCCCCGCTCCCTGCGCAGCTCAGGCACCCATCGATGGCAGCTGGGCAAAGGTTGTTGGGCAGGATGTCCGCAGCGCTGCCTCCGGTTGTCCCCATGTGTTTGCTCACTGACAGGGCAGGAGCAGTCGAGGGGACACGGAGGACACGCGGCCCCCCGCAGCCCAGGGCACCCCGGCAGAGCCCCCACCGCCCGCTTAGCGGCCCCGGCTGCGCTGCAGCCCGCGGGGACCCGCCGGGATGACATCAGCGCTCACGGCCGGGCGAGGAGCCGGGCCGGGGCGGGGGGAAACTGGGGAAAACCTCGGCCGGGGCTGGTCCGCGGGGACCGCGGCAGAGCAGCGCATCCCTCCACCACCCCCGGAGCATCCCCGCTGCATCCCCCCGCGGTGGGGAGGGGGTTCGGGCACCCCCTCGCGGGGCGCACCCCCCGCCGCTCCCGGAGAGGGCAGAGCCCCGCGCCCCGTCGCTGCCGTGCCGTGCGGTGCCGTGCGGTGCGGACAGGTGCGGTGCGGTGCGGACAGGTGCAGGTGCAGCCGCCCCCCGCCTCCCCTGCCCTGCCCTTACCCGGGGCGGCGCAGTCGGCGCACGCCGCGTTCCCCGGCCGCTGGAGCAGCTCCACCAGCGCCTTCCTGCTCCTCTCCTTCGCCATGGGGGCGGCGGGCGGCTCGGCGGGGCTGCGCTCGGTCCGCCGCGCTACGGCAGCCTCATGGCGCGGGCGGGGGGCGCTNCGCCGGGGCGGTGCTGCCCTGCCCTGCCCTGCTCGCCTTGCCCTGGGCGCCTCTCGCCCGCCGCTGCCGGAGCCGCCCGGTGCCGCCGGTTCCGCTTTCAGCGGGCGCTGCCGGCTCCCTGCGCCGCTCGCCCGCGACCTCCAGCGGCTGCGCGTCGCCCGGGCGGCCCCTACCCCCGAGGGGGGTCCCCGACCTTCAGGGCATCCCATCCCGCCGGTGTCGCCAGCACTCAGGGGTGCCGTCCCTGGTTTAACTCCTGCNTTCACCTGTGGGAGGTGGCGGCTGGCAGCAACCCCAGCCCTCGCTGGCTAGGGCCTTGCTGCTCAAGCACCTGGGCAGGTTCGCGAGCAGCACGTTTGGGGTGCCCCTCGTACATGAGCATCTTTTGGGGGCACTTGTGAAGGTTTCACTAGTAGCCCCACGCACTCCAAAACGCTCCTCCTTCACTGCTGTCCTTGCACATCACCACCACCTTCCATGTCTGTGTCTTGGCAGGACCGTCCTCCAAGCGTCTTCCCACATTTTTCACACCCTCCACGGTGTCAAGGGAGTATCAGGGAGGAAAACATCCCTGTGTCATCATGGCCGTGCATCTCATGCCATCTATGGGGCAAGACTCCTTGTTTTGCCAGCCAAAGGCTAAAGTGTCACTCAGGGGCAGGATGTGGGAAGCCTTTGGCCGAGGAAGGGTTCAGAGCTGTGTCTCCTCAACCCCTGCGGAAACCTTCCTCTCAAGTATGGATCACTTGTGATGCTGCTGTGTCCTGTTTGTGGTTCACACATCTCTGCTTATAAAAACAATTTTGGTTTTGCAAAGCAAGCCCCCATTTAAATCATCCAACTCTGCTTCCTCCAACAAAGCAGAGCCCTCCTGCAGGCTCAGCTCATGCCATTCATGGTGCCCATGAGATTCAGGGTGTGCACGAGCATCTGCAGGAGGAGGCTGCCAGTAGCTCCTGGAAAACTTCCACAACCAAACCACCATCTTGATCCTGCAAACATGAGGATGTGAGCAGGTTCCTGAGAACACTTTGTGGGAGAAAACAGCCCCTTAAATACAGGCAGAATCATGGCCTGGTACATTTACAATGCTCCCTCTCCTTGGAATACATTTTCCTAAATGACCTTTGCATTTGTGCTGCCAGACAAGAGACTGTACCCAGGCTGATTTCTGACTGTTTTAAACTGATGCTGGACTGCTCCTTGCTGACTGGACCCAGTGTCACACATCGTGCTGGGTTTGCTGGTTTTACACACATAGCTTGATAATGTCTGGAAATTCCCCCCCATCCTAATCAAAAGCATAATCCTCCACACAGACCTTTGTGGGGAAACAGCTGCTGCATCCAGACCCTCACCTTCTTCAGCCTCTGAGTCACTAACCTGAAGCACTGACTTCTAACACCCTCACAGTGAAACCAGCTCAGCACAGTATCTTAGCCCTCCACACCTGTGCTGTGTTCAAGCTTGACAGTGTAAATGCTACAGGATCAGAGCTTTACCCAAGCCCAGGTTAGGCCAGGTTTTCATTTGCACTTTGGCTTTTCCAGAAGAGGCATTTGCTGAATGCTTCATGCAATAGCCAGGATGCTGCACATCATCATATGCTTACCACGGGCCGGGGCCGGGAGGAGGGAGGGGGTTTGGTTTGAAAGTCTCTGTTTAGCTTTCCATTAAGACTTATTGATTCTCTTAATTTTTTGTTCTCCTGGTTGCTAGGCAATTCCTCTCTCTCTCTCCTCCGCGTGCTGGAAGCCAGGGCTGCAGACAGAAATTTATATCTTGTAATAAAATCAAATAAAACAGAGCCTGTTGTCAATGATGAGAGGGGAGAGTTTCATAAAGGACAGGCGGAGCAGGAGAGCAGGGCCAGCAAGGGTCGATCAGCAGCATCCTCAGCATTTAAGTCCCATCACAATTACTCCAGACTTCACACGGAGAAACAAACAGCCCACGTGGGTGGAGGGAAGGTGGAGAGACAGGGAGAAAAGTTGAAACTAAATGAGCCAGAAATGAAGATAAACTTTTGTTCAGTGGAAAATCAAAGGCTTGAGCCGACCTCACACATACAAGGGTATCTCTGTAAATTTACTCCTGGTTTACCCAAGGTTAAGAGGCTGGGTATTGCCCCAGTGTTGGTTGGCACAGTGTTGATCCAGGGCAGGCACTGAGGTTCTCCTGATGGACACTGACTCCTGAGGACTGTGATTCCTGGCACAGAGCAGGGACTGCATCTGAGTTTATATCTCACACGGGGTAAAGAGCAAAGGTTGCCCCTGCAGGGCTGGTGGAGGCTGATGGGCATCACTGCTCAGCCTTGCCCACATCAGACTGTTCCCTCCTCTGAGCTTTGCCCCACACTTTTGCTGTGGGTAGCACCTTTCAGGGAAAGCCTAAATGAGTTTGCTCTTACTTCTTGCAAAGTCTCTGACCAAACTCTGGAGATGGGTTGTTGCTGTCAACACATCAGATGCTTCCTGTCTCTCCACTGCTAAGCAACTTGGAGGTCTGACATGAATTCATATCCATATGCATGTAAATACTTACATATTTATGTGTAAGATGTGTTTGTTTGTAAACACACACTTTTAACTCAGTCTTTTCTAAATCACAAGGTTGTTGCCTTAGAAACGGACGTTATTAATGCGATCTCCCGAGGTGCTAAGCACAGTGGCAGCAAGGGCAGCCTCTGGAAATGCCAGATACTGAGGTCAGGGCAAAGAACGCTCAGAAATTCCTGGAAACCTTTCCATCATCTTTGTGGTGACGCCCTGAAAATGCGCAGACGTAACCATACCTTGCCCTTCCCTATCAGCTCCTTTCACCCCGAGACTGCCTTTTGTTAGGAAAGAGCTGTTTACACTGGGGTGTAGTGAATTCCACAGCCCTAGCCCTGAAATGGCTGAATCAATGTCACAACCATGCAAGTAAATGGGTGTTAAACACAACCCTGGATGTGACCCGGGAGCGCGCTCACAGCGGAACGTGGGGAAGCATTACAAATTCCTGCGTGAACAGCAAACCTGAACAGAAATATCAATAATTCATGCCACGGCAACTGCATTCAAGCAAAACTCTGGAGTACCAGGCAGGATTCCATAGGCTTCCTCAGCACCACAGGGGAGGCGGCTCTTGCAGCGGGAGGTTTGTGGGAACAAGCCACAGCACTGGCACCTATGTTAAAGCAGCTCATTTCCGTTGCAGTATTGGTTTCCTGTTCAAAAGAAAAAAGAAAAAAAGAAGGAAGAAACAAATCCTAGAGATTTTTCTTTAAAAAAAGAAAGGGTTTCCTGGGTTATCCTGTTAAATCAAGAGTGGCTATAGCTGGGAGGGAGGAATGCCACAGAGCAGAGAGCTCAGACCAGGGCAGTTAAAAACTCTTGAACCAAAAATCCAATACTGATGCCAACTTTCTCTCATGTTGAGCAAATTGCTGTATGGAGCCTGTGGGATTGTTTTTGTGTGGAACAGGGGAAAGCACACTCACAGCATCCGTGTGGTTAGGATGTGTTGATCGAGTGGAAGAGGATGATGCAGGAGAAAATGATGCAAGGGTGGGAAAAGAACCGTGATGTCCTGTGCCTGCAGAGCTGCTCTGCACCTGCAGCAGCTCTCAGAGAAGACAAAGAGTTGTGCAGCTCTAAAAGTGTCTCGCTGCGGAGTGATCTGCACATCAGGGTTTATTTCCATTTGCACAGTGGTTAGCTCTGTTGCAGCCCAGTGTTGCCAGTGTGGAAAAAGGGGAGTCCTTTACTCCCATGATTTAAAACTCATTCAGTTACCACCAGGCAAACCAGGCCAGAGATCCTCTGCAGGGAAGCAGAGCTGGGGAGAATGAGGACAAGGGGGGGGTTCAGACCAAAACCTTCTTTTTAGATTTCTGCAACACCCTAGAGCTGATCACTGCTCTCTCACAGCCATGCTACCACAAAAAGGAAATTTCTCCAACCACCAGCCCGTCATGTGCTCAGGACACCCTTTCAGTTTCTTTTCCGCCTGCCTCTGGCCAGCAATGGGCTGGTTTGGGGGTCAGTACATGGCTGCAGGGGCTGCTTAGTTGCTCAGACTGCATGGCTGGGAGCCAAAATACACCTGAGAGAGAGAGTGAGGGGGGAATTGATGCCTTGAAGATGTTGGCTATTTGTACGTCCGCTCCACGGCACCTGGGGAATTCTCAATGTAAGAAAAACAGCTCTGCAACAGTCCTGTTGTTGCACCAAACCCATTTCCTACAATGTAAAATATGACATGGAGGGGGCAGCTGAGGGAATTGGCTCCGTGGCAGCTGCAGTGAACCAGCTGGAGCTATGCTGATTTCTGTTGTCCAATGACAGGTTCTTTTCTGCTCACAGAGGAGATGAAATTAGACCAAGGAAGTCAATCAGTTCACCTATGTCTGTGGTAGACCACTGCTTTTAGCATTATTCCTGATTTATCCTAATTATGAGACTTAGGCCTGCAGAATCTCTGTATGGAGAAAGCCAACATGTGTGTAAAGACACTCACACATCAGGGGATCAGCTCCTCCAAAAAAAGTCAAAGTGAATATTCAGAGCGGGACGTCATCGATTCAGTCTGAGTCAGAGACACAGCAGGACAGGTTTGGTGTGCAAACAGCAGGGCAGCACTTACCATGGAAATTGCTTTCCCTCAATTCCAATAATTTAATCTCTTCCTGGCTCAAATGGCTCATCCTTCTAGGAACAGCTTGGAGACATTCAAGCAGGAGTCTGAGCTGTGTAATGTCACGTTCCAGGGTGGAGGCTCAAGTGGCCCACCCACCTGCTGCCAGCTCTGGGCTCTGGGCACCAGGGGCTGCTCCAGCTGGGACTCAGAGCAGAGAGGGTGATGGAGATGCTACAGGCAGGACCACAGGACAGAGGGGCTGAAGCCCAGAACTTCACTTCTGGTCTGGAAGTCTCTTCAGCAGAGCCTGAGTCCCTCAGAAGAAAAAAGAACAAACCATTTCAAAAGGGCACAGAAGAAGAGACAAAAGAGAGCAGTTACTGGCCCCAGCAGTCGGTCTGGTGTCACAGACTGCTGCCTTCAGCTGCTGGTCCAGCTCAGGCAGCTGAGAGCACAGCCCCTTGTGGAGCACTGCTCGGCTGTGATTTGAATAAAGCAGTAGATGGAAACAAGGCTGTGGTTTTTCTCTAGAAAGAGATTAAAAATGATGGCCTGAAGAGAGCTGCCAAACAGCTGGAGATGGTAATTCAGCCTCCCCTCAGTTAACTTTGTCCACAGAAAGATGAGGGCCGTGTCCTACCCTTCATCTGGCTACTGATGGGATTGTTTGGATGTCACTGTATGCTTCCTAAAAGCTCCCACAACATCGAGATACAGAGCATGCTGCTCACTTATCTGTTTATTTCAGTATGCTTTGCCAAAGAAAAATCAGCAAAGAATTAATTAGCAGCAATTATTTCTAGCAACAACAGAGCAGCCCTGCTCCAGAAGCCATGAAAACAACATCATGAGACCCCTGTGGCCAAAAAGCCTTTCTAAACAGGTGCAAAAATAAACAATTTTATAGCAAGGCATAAAAAGAGCCCCAGCCAGGTTGGGGAATGGCAGGAGAGCAGCCATTTCGATGGCTGAGTCGGAGCAGTCACCCAGGTGACTTTTGTGAAGGAGCTTTAATAAACAAACCCGAGCAGAAGCACCAGCCTGAGTGAAAGAACCAGCAGGGCCAGGTTATTGCTGCCATAGAGGGTTTACTACCCCCGTCACCCTGTGTTATTAGTGCTGCTGAAGTGATTTACTGTCCCAGTCAGTCCAGCCGATTAGAGCTGTGATCTAAAGTACAGCCAGCTCCAGTTTCAGTGATAAACATCACCCCCCTGCCTATTACTTGCTAAAATAAGCTGAAATAAAGCCATCAATCCAGACACCTCTGTGCTCAAATGAGTCCTTCTAGCTGGCACCACCACACCTGCAAGTCTCCTGCCATGCCTGCTAAAAGGACTGAGGTAGATGTTCCAGACACGCTCTCATTTTTCACCTGCCTGGTTCTTTTTCAGCAGCCAGTGAACTCAGCATCTCCGTCCCTTTGACCAGAACTTGCCCCTCCTGTCAGCACAGCCCTGCAGTGACCTTGTTCCTGTAACATCCCTGTGCTGCCCATGCACTCCCTGAGCATCTCCCCTCACACAGAGGTCGAGGTGCACCTCCTGCCAGAGATGTTCCCCTCCATGCTGCATCCTAGTTGTTGGCAGTGGACAGTCGCTCTTTCCCACCAGACTCTGCAGCACAGTTTGGGGATGGGGAAACTAAACTAAACCCCACACTCCACAAACCTGGACCACTCACACTGGTGTCTGTGCACACAGGCTGTTCACACCTGATCTGTGGCGCTGCCTCTGCTGTCCCATATGGATCCTGCCCTGGGACTGGGCTGCACGGACCCAGTACACCTGTACCTCTGGATCAGACAGAAACTGGAAGGCATAGAGAAGGGGGACAGATTTGTGCTGCCTTAGCAACCACGGCAAGCACGCACACGGACACAGGAGATGTGCCAAACAACAAGCACACCCCGCAGCCTGGGCGCTGTACGGGCTGGCTGGTGAGGACAAGCCTAAAGGCAACCTGCTTAATCCAGGGGTTGAAGGCAGCACAGCTTAACTCCCACCTCCACACTGAAGAGCAAAAGCCAAGGGAAGCAACCTCAGCACCCAGCAAGGAGCCAGCCTCATTACACCCTTGGGATTTCCTACTTGGTACTTGCTCACGGGGCCGTGAGGGCTCATTTATCAGTGGGAGGTTTTGCTCCTGCCTGGTTCAGCACCCTGAGTTACCAGCAATTTTCTCAGCACTGATCTGATCTGCAGCTTCTCTGCAATCCTGAGTGGCAGCGGGAATTCTTTTTCCCCATCTGGCTCTGCCTGCCCAAAAACTGGCTTCCTCAGTGTGCTGAAATGCTTTTCCATCCACCCAGCCCTGCTACCTGGGGCTGTCAGGGCAACCCAGAGGGGAAGAGCCCTCGGTAGATTGGCAGCAGATGGCTGTAGCACACAGCATCACATCAAACCCTCGGGGCCGTCCTGGTGTCCCAGATTCAGTAGTGCTCTCATTCTCCTGCCTTGCCCGCTGAGGAGGGATGCTTCCAAACCCTGCTGAAAACCAGAGCATGGTTTAATAACTGAGAAATGTAAATTGAGCAAATGCAACGGGGCCTGACTCCCTCGCAGAGCACCCCCTCCCATGCTGCTGCCTTCCCACGTGCTCCCCTTGTTCAGCAGCTCTGCAAGTGGGATCAGAACTGGGTGTGTGAGCAGGTTCTTGCTGAGCAGGGCTTCCTAGCAGCAAGAAAACTAGAAATCCTCCAGAAATGAGAGCTGTCAACTCCTCAAAGGTTACTAAATTAGACAAAGGACTCAGTTGCCCAAAGGGGCTGCAGAAGCACCCCCACCACCTGCTTTTTAAACCCATGAAGGTGAAGTGAAATGCCTGGGTCATTCTGTCTTCTTGCTTTCTTCATCCCCCTGCTCTTTCTTTTCCAGGCTACTTTCCACCACTGCTCCTATCTGAGTTTGCCATAACTCATAAGGACCTGGACAGAAAAGCATCCCCAATACAAGGTGGTTTATGGTGTTGCTCATTGCCAGGCAGCAGGACACGTGGCCAGATGGACCCCAACATCCCTCCCATAGCAGTGGGAACCTACCTCAGTCTGTGTGGGAGCTGGGAAGGGCTGCCTGTGCAGGCATCCCACTGGAGGTGGGGCAGTGTGGGACCCCAAGGGCTGGAGTCAGCCCACCAGATTTGATCAACTGAACTGTTCTACTTCACAGAGAACTGTGGCCTTTGTTGGGCTACGTGGTGAATGCCAGGCTTGTCACTCAGCCAAGCCCAGCAGGAATCAGCAAGCGTAAGATTGATGCACCTGCTAATGCAAATCCCCAAATCTCCTGGATAATGAGAGAGAGCACAAGCATCAGAACCTCTAGGGAGAGCCACAAAAACCTGCCCCTGTATCATCATCAGTTCCAGGAAACAAAAAATGCATCAAGGTCTATCAAGTCCCCTGCACACACTCATTGGACTTCTAGGTGACTTTCTATGAAGCTCCTATTTTGAGCAGTGATCAATTATGCATTTCAAGCCATATGGCACCTTCATTCCAGAAGGAAGGCATTTTGTCTTGAAATCTGTAAGCTAGAAAATCTGCTGCATCCTGACAAAAATGCAACATTGCCAGTTACTCACAGAAGCAGAATCATTAAGAAAAAGAAAAAAAAAGCAGGGTAAGTTTAATCAGATGTCCAATTTTCATTGAAATACCCTTGAAGAGGAAATATACCCTTGTATGTGCACTTCCAGCCTTTTTAAAATTAATCTGAGTCAGAGCTTTGATTTTTGTGGGAAACCTGATATAATATACAACATTCCCAATTTAGCAGAAGGATCTCCTCCAGCATGGATCTCCTCCAGGCACAAAAGCACTGAAGTCCTCGGGGGTCACTGGACAGATATGCTACCAGACATGACAGCACTCCTGCACACTAGCAGAAGTGTCATTCCCATCCCAGGAATTATGGATGAGAAACGTAGAAAAACACTGCTCTCCAGTGGAGCCAGAACACCCAAGGCACTTCTCAGAGCAGCAACAAGTGATGCTCCAGACATTTTTTATATGGGAGCAGGCTGTTCCTTCTCTCATAGCCTCCTACAACACAGGTTTCATTCCAGAGGCTCAGTGAAAATGGTGTTGCCTCTCAGTTACCTGCTTGGAGTGAGACAACAACGAGGTGAAATTTAAGAGGTGCTTTAGCTCATTGCCCCTCACCTGGTTCAGCCAAAACCAAAGGCAGCAATAAGTAAAAGCTGTTGTGATTGCTGCCCCAAAGGGCAAATAATCACCACCACCAATGTGGTCTCCCAAGGGAACCAAGCTGCTGACTGCTGACCAGGAGTGTAATACCCAGCCACAAGGAGTTCCTTGGATGTGAGGCCGGCAGGACAAAGTGGGGAGAATGCTTTGGGGAAGGACCATGAGTGAAGGTCAGCAGCCACACCCACTGCCCGCTCTGACTGCTCACAACCCCAAAAATCCACCCCACAGGGGCTGACAGAGGCGACCCTCCTGCTATGCCAGGTATGCCCTTCCAGGTGGCAGAGGCAGCAACAATCCCTCCTCAGCACTGAGGCACGGCCTCACTGTGCTCCTACAAAGGACTTTGGACCATGGCCCATTTCCAGAGCAAGCACAGGAGGCTCTCTTTGCATAGGCTTTTCTGTGAAAGCACACCCAGAGCTCTGGAAATGTTTATTAAACCCTTTCTTCCTGGTTCTGCAGGTCACTGTAGTTGTTTGGAGAGATACACCTAGAGCTCAAGGCCTCCCAGGAAGACGTAACGATGGTTAACTTGCAGCAATGTTCTCTCTGTAAATAACTGCTGTGATCAAGGTTAAGCTTTTCGTGGTTGAGTGGATTTTAATCTGAGCGAAGAATGTGTGGACAAAGCTCTGCTGATCCAGAGCCCTCCAGGGACTCCCTGGGACGGATCCCAAGCAGCTGGGTGCCTCATTAGGGTGTGAATGAGGCTTTGCTGCAGAAAAGCTACAGAAAAGACAATTACACCTCCCTGGCTTATTGATTTCTATTGCTATGGTAACAGCTCACATAGATCTTCACTCCAACACAGTCACCACTTCCTCCTGCTTCGGGCAATCCCTTCCACACCTGTGCAATTCCATCCAGGTTGGCAGTCTGTACCTCAGTCCCAGCTGAACCTCCATTCCCAGTGGTTTGCCTGTCTCCAGGTCGCCGGATCTGTCAGCAGGTGGAGCTTCACGGCAGCGCTGGCACAGGCAGCACCTGGCAGGCTCCTCACAGGAAGATGGATGCACTTGCGTGGGACCACTCCCCCAGCACAGCAGCTCATCAACTCCAAACAGCTCCACCAAGAAATCAGTGCCCCTGACAAACCGCCTCCCCTGCAGCACACACACCTCAGCTCAGCGTTTCCAGAATACAGATTTTTCCCAGTTTGGTGACAGGCTCCTGGAAAGGTTCCTCCTCGGCATGGGCACAGCAAAGTTGGCTATCAACCTACTGCTTGCATTTGGCTTAAAACCTGCTCTCAGTTTAAAGAAGCACAAACCCGGATACCACAAGCGAAGTTAAAATGAGATTTAAGTGGAAAGATTTTAACTTCCGATCTGCATGTCGGCAGGAATGAATTTAAGAGCATTCTGGGAACTCTCCCAGATGACTCTGGTGTTGCAGGGACTTGTCCCATTGAGCAAGTTGGGAAAACTGTTTGACCCCAGGTCTGGCACTAATGGCTTTTCCCCCACCACTTCTCAGCTGCATTAGATCTGTGCCTGATGTCCCTCAGCAGCTCTGAGCTGACCTCACAGCTCCACCGAACATATTCCCTCCTGCAGCCAGTGCTTCCAGCCAGGACAGATGTGCCTCTGCCCATTGCCTGAATTTTCAGCTATCCACTCACAGCTCTCTTCTTGTCCTGGCACAAGGGGACAGCAGCTGACTCACTGTGCTGGGAAGCAGGATGGAACGTGCCCACGGATCTGGACAGGATGAGGATGTGATCTTCAAGCTGGTGAAAGGTGCAAACCTCTCACCCCCGCAGTCTCTGTTAGGGTGGCAATCACTCCACGCCTCAAAAAACTTTGTAACAAGCCGGAGGACCGAGCTGGCATCAATGTCTCAGGGAACACTGATGGTACTCGTGAAGGAGCTGCTTGGCCAAACAACAGTGCAGAGTAACATCCAAAAAATGAAACTACCACTGATAACAGCCCAGATGACTCCCCCACCACTGGTGGGTTCTTTCAGACCTACCACAAATTCACTTTGCCTTATAATATTCAGGGAGCACAGAAGCATGAAATTTTGATTTCTTTCTTCTGGAGATGCTGGAGATTATTTTAATTCTAACTTGGTATTGCTGGAAGAAAGCTCTTATTCAGGGGTTTAATATAAAGTCTTTTAGTATCTGTTGCAGCAATACAATCTCTGCTTTCTTTCCTATAAATGTACTAATCTCACCGAAGGATGTAATTTGAACCGCAGAATGAAGTGGAATAAAAATATGCAGCAGCAGGCGAATGTCCTTTTCAAACAGGAACCTGCTCTGAGCTGTGTGCACTCTGTTCCATCAGATTAGACAGAGCAACAATGTAAATCTCAGCCCCTGTGATCAGTATGAAGATCTGAAAATGTTCTTCCGCCCTTTCCTGGAACTCGGTATGAGCAGATGCACGGTGGAGAGAGGCAGAAGCAAAAGCAGACAGCAGGGGAGGTGAGATGTATCAAAGAGGGGACACCAAATGAAGAGGGAAGTGTGGGAGAACTGCCTTGGCAGACACAGTGTGTATGACTCTCTGCAGGCCCTGACCCTAAAGCTTAACACAGAGAAATGACTCACTGGGTTAAAAACAAAAACAAAAGAAGCAGGGATAACAGGGCAGAACATACAGTGGAAAACACGTCCAGAAGATTTACAAATATATTGCCTGCTTGGAACACATTTCTAGGGCGCTAACAGGCCAAATTATTTCTGCTTGAACTCAACCTTAATTAAGAAAGACTTCAACTGCATTAGAACATGCAAGAGAAATACCACTATTCCCAGTTAAATGATGAAAAAATTAGGTGAACACTGCTGGCATGGTAAATAAAAGCAGAATCACTCCCTGACTGGTGTGTGGAACTAGAAATATTCTTCCAACAATGATGGAAGAAGAAATGACTGAAAAAACACCCCACCCCAAGTGCCCCCACAGGACCCCAGTGTCTGCCCCAGCAGGGTGAGATCACCCCAGGGATGGGGACGAATGCCAGTATTTAATAAAAAGCAATTTTCAACTACAACAGCCTTATTCCCACCTGGCAAGTAACTGCTGTGAGCACATCAGTGCTGCCCACAGAAGATTCATCAGTAGTTCAAGCCCTACACAATAAAGGACTGTTTGGTTTGGGCTTTTGTCCTCTTAAAATAAGACTTCACTGTTCTTACAGGGACATGGAGAACACTTTGGGCTGCAACTGTTTTGCCTCAAGAGAAATTAAAAGAAAGAATTGAAGAAATACTTGAGCAAAGCAGACAAAGGCAGTACTTTTACTCATTTAAAGAAAAGCCTTGTTTTAGGAAAATTAAACTTTGGAAAAAAAGTTTCTTTCAGGAAACACTTCCTATTGCAGTATGAACACAATGTACAATATGTACTACATTCAGAGTTATGCTTTCCCTTCATGAGGAGCAAAGTTGTCTGTCTTCATCACGACTTTTCAGGTTTTTCTTCTGATTTCTCATTTATCAGGTCCTTGAATCCCAATTTTTCCAGTGGCTCATTAGCCATAAGTTGCCTAAGTAAAAAAAGAAGAAAGCAACAAAAAACATTTTAAAGAACACAGCCTATAACCAAGAGACCAGCAGCATTTTCTATTTCATTTACTATTATTTACCCTAAACAAATCCAAGACATCAGTACAGAGTGACTGCCATTTGACAAGACCTCAGAAAATTCACTTTTAAGAAAGCAATAATCAGGGATTACTTATTTCCCCCTTAACAGTGGTCTTCCAATGAAATGTGTAGTTTCCTCATTTTTGGTACTGAGTAAGAGTTTAGTCAGAAACCAACCTGACTCCTGGTTATCTTTAATTAACACATTGCATAAGAGCTTCCCAAAATTCTACCAATGCCATTTACATTTTCAAGTGAATATGGCTTAGAACAGCATTTGTGGTGCCACTAGACCTTGCTGTAGTGACTTTCAAACTCGGTTTTGATTTGCAGCCTTCCTCACCAGCAGCCCATGCAGTGTATTCTCCCTAAATACTGGGGAATTGGTGCATTTCCCACAGCTCCCTGACTCACCCTTCTACAGGAAGCACTGCAAAGCAACTCATGAACGGAAACATCCCTGGAAAACCAGTCACCAACACTTTCTTCACTTGAACTGAGGAACAAGTTAGACTTTTAACTTGCCTGCTGGAAACATATTTCTAAGGGGCTAACAGGCAAAATGATTTCCACTTGAAGTCAGCACTAATTAAGTATATGCAAGAAAAATATCACTGGCTCTGATAATTCATGGTTAAGTTATACACAACACCTTCAGGGGTCTTAAAAACATACTCAGAGCTTATTCAGAAGGCCATGCAGAAGGTGAGCAAAGTATGGCCTACAAGTTAAAAGTTTAATTTGTAACCACAGCTGAAAACAAAACAAAACAAAGCTTCACACTGGCCGTTGTGCGGGGTGGAAGTTGCCCAGGTCTCGCTGTTATCCTACAGTACGAGCTGGATAACATCGAAACCACAAGCCAGAAAGCCTGCTGATGCCACACGGGGCACCCGTTTCCTTCCTGGACAAAAATTCCTGCGTGACTGCGGGCTCACTTCCCCTCCCGGTCCCGCAAAGGGATCCCCGCTCTCCCCGCGCCAGGGCCCGGCGGGCTGGCCCGCAGCCGGGCCGGTGTGGCGGGGGCCACTCGCCTGTCCATGCGACACTCCAGGTAGGCCTTGGCGCTCTGCCGGCAGGCCGCGCTCTCGTAGCCGCTGCGGCGGAGACACTCCATGAACCGCTCCTTGAAGGCGCTGCACTCCCCTGCAACACACAGCGAGGGCCGCGCTACCGCCGCGCTCGGGGCCGGCCCCGGGCCGGCGGGACGGGGGGGCCCGGGGCAGGCCCGGCGCTAGGCCGCGGTACCGCACCGAAGTGATCCAGCGGGAACGCGCCCTTGTCCGGCGGCCGCGGCGTGAAGCTCTTGCTGCCGAAGTTCATGGCGGTGGACATGTCGCCGCCGGGGGTGGGGACACGGACGGCCCGGTCCCCGCGGTCACT
>VZRQ01006475.1:2096402-2128531 GCA_013397975.1 Machaerirhynchus nigripectus | reverse complement strand
CGGGAGCGAGGCGCGCGTCGCCATGGAGACGGCGCCGCCCGCCATGTTGGGCCGGGCCCGGAGCGGGAGGGTCGCTCCCGGCCCTGCATCCAGGGCTCCGACAAGCTCTGCGAAATAAACCGATGCCTCCTCACTAAACCCGTGTCATTGTCCTCGTTCCCCTCTGAATGCTCCGAGTGTTTTCCGGGTTGTCCTGTGCAGGACTTCGATGATCCTTGTGGGTCCCTTCCAGCTCAGGGTATTGTGTGATTCGGAGAGTCTGTGATTCGTTTCCGTGCATGGGTGGCTGTGATGGTCGTGGGCTGCCTGTCTGTGGAGAGGCCCGGAGAAACAGTCTGTGCTTGGCATTTGCGCATTGGGAAATGGAGGGGGAAAGAGCCAGACTTGGAGCCTGGTGTCACCAACTCCCTTCACACAGGATCCAGCCTTGTCCAACCTTTCCCTTTCCTCTCCAGGGCTCAGGTCAGGCTCCTCCTTCCCTTCTGCCCGAAGAATAAATTCCTCACCTCTCACTGCTGAGCTCTGGGTCTTGACTTACAAGCCCAGTTTCCAGACCCAGCCCTGGCTTGGGTGCGATCCCAGAGCCCCGAGGATGGCACCGGCAGGAAGGCAGGATCAGCTTCCCTCAGAAACCCAGCAGGATTTTGGATGGGCTGTCCCCATTCCGCTCAACCATCAGCCGCCCGTGGTGGCCACCGTGAGGTTCCTCATCCCTCGTTAATCCTCAGGGTTCAGGTTGTGCACAAACCCGATGGACAGCGCTGAGTTATTCTGTGCCTCCTGCAAGCAGCGGGAGAGCACGTGGGTTCCCTTCGGAAACGCCGGTGAGCCCGGTAACACCAAGGGGGTGTCGGCAGATGCTTGGGAAGTGGTGAACTTCCAGATCCTCGAGACGTACAACAAAGAAAAACACCCTTTTTGCCTGCAGGTTTA
Organism: Machaerirhynchus nigripectus; assembly: GCA_013397975.1. Classification (NCBI taxonomy): domain Eukaryota; kingdom Metazoa; phylum Chordata; class Aves; order Passeriformes; family Dicruridae; genus Machaerirhynchus; species Machaerirhynchus nigripectus. The sequence continues at coordinate 2,127,598 of VZRQ01006475.1, read as the reverse complement.
TGGCACAAACTCTGCAGATTCAGAGTCTCCTGAAAGGAGGATGAGAAATAGCTTTAATTTAACTCACCGAGTGTTAACCATGGATTACGCTGGTATTTTTTCTTCTTTGCCCATAGCTACGATTGGTTTAAGACAGTATTTGATCTGTTTTAAGTTGATTTTCTTTTAATTAAATGACTGAGCTAAGCAGAAAGAATTCAAGACTGGAGAAACAAAATGAAATAGCTTCAATTTTTAAGGACAGCCATTACAGAAATATTAACTGCAGTTCTGTTTAAAGTGTCTTTTGTTTATGCTTTGATTGCTTTCTTATTACAGTGTTGAGATTGTAAATGGAAAATTACACCATGTTCTATTACATAAGCAACTGGTTTGCACAGCTTGAAATATAAGGTTTTATTATTAGGTTTTCAGGGCTATGAACAATAGATGGGTTTTATTATACAGTAAATAGCACTTTTCCACTTGACTTCATTATAACACTTAATGGTAAAAGGGAGATACTCCTCTTTCATAAATACATGCAGCAAACTGTCTCCCAGATTTCAGACGACCGAGCAGCAGGGAAGTAACTGCTCTATCTGGACAAGTTTAACTGAAGTGCCAAGGCACTTGACTTTAGCAAACTGCCCTGGTTACGTTCCTCACTTTCTGTCACAGTGGTCAACTTGCTGATTTCCCATGTGACGAAGGAAGAAGTCAAAGGAAGAAGTTGTGCAGAGATCCCACAATGGAATTCTTCCCAGGCAGACAGCAACAGCCCTTTCTGGTTCTGTTTAACCTCTTTAGCAATGATCTGGATGATGGGATCGGGTGCACCCTCAGCAAGTTTGTAGATGACACCCAACTGGGCATGAGGCTGGGTATCAGGAAAATTTGCCTCCCCAAGCATTGCCACAGGCTGCCCGGGGCAGTGGTGGGGCCCCCATCCCTGGAGGTATTTAAAAGCCACGTGGATGTGGCACTTGGAGACATGATTTTAGAATTTAGATTAGATTATTTTGATTAGATTTTTAGCCTTGGCAGCGCTGGGGGAACAGTGGGACTCAATGATCTTAAAGGTCTTTTCCAACCTAAATCATTCTAGGATTCTCTGCAAAGGCTACACCAACTTGCTATATATTATTATATCCAATATTTTTTTAAACTATTCATTAACTCAGGGTCTTTCTTTGGAGCCTTAAATGTTGTAGTTATTCAAATTCAGGTCAGGTATAGTAGCAGGTGTTTGGTTATGATTACTTAATGTTTTTATTGCAATAGCCAGTTGTATCTTCTAGAATTTCCTTTAAAGGTACAGGTTGTCATACAATCTGGTACATGTGCTTCAGCAATTTAGGATATTTTTTTCCCAAGGAGATCAAATGAAACCCTCATTAGATAATCACTGTGAAGAAAAAAACCTCATTTGCGGATTAAACCAACCGGTTCCAAAAGAACTCAACAAAAACAGAGCCACAAAGAGCAGTGCCACAAACAGAGAATTAAATGATTTTCACATATTATCTTTTAAAGGAGTGAGAGACTTTGACAGCATCAGGGAAATCTGAAATAGCTGCTTCAGCAAAAGGGTGTACAAGAGAGATCAGATAATTCATAGTGTTTCACAGTACCTCTAGTCTGGAGTCCTGAGCCCTTGCCAAAAACTGGAATGTTCCAATTAGAAGACTTCCCAAACTAGGGAAAATCTTGGATCTTCCCCTTTCAAGTTACACAGCTTGACAGACTAAAAAAGAAATAAAAAACCTTGGCTTGAATTGGAGCCTTTCATCATTAATTATGGACTGAAGTAACATTTAAAACTGTTCTTTCCCAGTGTTGTCAGACAGTGCTGGAAACTTATTCCACTATAGGTGTTTACCCATCAGCTGGACAAATGTCTCCTCAGAAGGAGTTATTACACACTCACCATTACTCTTTTGGAAGCACCAAATTGAATAATACTTCAGAGAAGAATCTTTATTCTATTTTACGGGCAGGGTAAAGTCCATGACTTCCATTATTTTCTCTCTCTCACCACGCTGCCTCTTTCAAGAGCCTGCAGACTCAAATTATCAGGTAGTTAATTGGAAAATAATTTATTGACAAGTCATGAAAGGCTTGGAGTAATGCACTAGGGGATTTTGTAGCTTGACTTGGGATAGCTGCAGGAAATTAATGAGTTGAACAAGACCAAGCACATTCAGATGCTGGAATTTGTGCCCTTGAGACTGCTGTTCCCAGCCCAGGCACAGAACACACCTCAGAGAAACATCCTTCCAGGATCACTCATTCCTACGCCTCAGCTCCGTGCGGCGAGCGTGCCGCCAGCTCTTACATAAGGCCTCTTGCTACATCACTGCCACAGGCTGTTGTAAACCATTTTTCTCCCTCTTAATTCAGGTTCCTAGACAAGCAAAAATGCAGAATATTGCCAGAATAGTCTGGGGAATGGGGATTTCTGTTGTGGATGATTAATGAAACATTATTGTTTTGCACTTACTGGGAAATTGTAGTTTCATGCCAATAAGGTCAGGGCCGTATATGTTATGTGCTCTACAAAGATGTACAGAGTGATAGCTCATTTTCTGTTATTACTGAGCCAAAACCTCGTTAGGTTAGAGAAGAACACTGTAGAAATAGCAGTGCTGCACTGAGAGGCAAAACAAACCTTTATCTTAAATTGCTCGTCACAGTTCTGGTACGTCTGAATCCACATCTCACCTGCATCGGGATAGGGGCCCAAAAGTGAGATGCTGGGACCCTGCTGCCGTAGGTACCAACTAATCACCCTTCATGATATGCCTCAAATTTCTCCTTGATTCGTACAATTTCTGCAATATTTTGTTGAGATGCAGAACACAAAATCCTTGGAGCTGTGTTGAGGCATTTGATTTATCGGTTGTATTTTGAAAATCAACTCTTCATAACCCAACCTACTCAATACTCACTTCCCAGGTCAGGCTGCCTTGACTTGATGTAAATGTAGATCTGCAAGATCATGGTTCTAGCTACAGTTACAAGGGATTTTGCTGCAAATATTTTCGTAGATATGCACATTAAAAAGTACATTACCAGCACCAAAGCCAAAGATCTCCCACGTGTTTTCTAACTGAGTGAGACTCATGAAGGAATGGCATCTATTCAGTGCAAGAAGGTGGCTTTTAAAAGCAACAAAGTTCCCAAGAATGGTAAATACTCAACACAAGTGGGAAATACTCTCCCCTTAGGCTCTGCACAGGGGCAATGCACTAATCTCATGCACAGATTTTTTTTTATTTTCTTCTTCCAGTGACCAGACTCATCAGATGTAATCTTTCAGCTCAGAATATGGGAAAATAAACCAACCAGGAATCTCTTTTTTTTAAAAAAATTGCAGTGAAATAATTACTTTTAAAAATACTTTTCAGGGTTCTTTCTTCCCAAAGTAGATTTGCAACCCACACTGATTTGACAGATAAATGAAAAGAAATTAAAGAGTCATTTGTGTAAAAATGAGCAAAGTGAACACTTGAGATACTGATCACTACCCTGTAGTGATCCTGTAGAAACAAAGATTTGCAGGGTGGGAAGAAGTGGGTGTAATCCAATAAAACAATGCAATAATGACGAAAAATTGAAAGAGGACGGAGTCGGAAAGCTTTTGATTTCTTTTTGTGCTGGCATTTGCCAAGGCAAGCAAAATCCATTAGCAAGGAGCAGCCTGAGTTTTAACACATCTGGGTCTTTAAAAATGTTAATGTTTAATAGGGTGTGCTCAGGCTTTATATATCCCTGATAACAATGCACGGGCTGATAGGCATCTCCGGAGGCTGTAAATCAGTGGCAGAGCCTTGCAAGGCACACAAGCTCTTGGTGCTCATTCTCATGGTTTATTATGTTATCAGCAGTCATTGACTGAATTATGGCCTTATAACAACTCTCTCCCTGCATTATCCTATGGTTACTGTAGCACTGGGCCTGTGTCCCATTAGAAGGTGATGTGACCTTCTCCAGATGAGCACACAGGAGTTACTGTGGGGTTTAAGGTGCAGGCTCGTTTTCTAGAAGGAACTGATGAGTCGAGCTGTGCCCACAAATTCTCACCTGAAGGTGGTTCTGCCTCGGGCTGGCAGAAAGACAAAGACATGAGCAGGGAGCAACATTTTCCCCCCAGACCTGTGTGGGATCCTCACCTGCGAGCCTGTAGCTGTAGGCTGAGCTCAGGATTGCATACGGGGGAAGCCGAGGGATGTGAGGAAGAAATGGAGGTGAGGAATCACACTGGCTGTCTTTTAAGAATGCAAAGATTCCCTCCCTCTGGAGAGCTCATCCATCATTTCTCACAGGGCATCAGTCCAGCAGGCTGCAAGTCCATGGGGTCACTACTTGAGAAAGGGTCTCACCCTATATTGCCAGCACAGATTGAAGTCCTTGGGAAGGTGCTTTTGCTCGCTCTGGCAGCACCCAGCTTTACTCCAACAGAGATCTATGTAAGCAGAAACAACAGATTTCCTCCTTTGGTACCCAACTGGCCCCATGTAGGGTTTTCTCCCTCCCTCTTGCTGCATGTTGTAAAGTCTCAGGAGTCCCAGTAGTCACACCATTTGCTCAGAGAAGAATCTGGCAGAACAGGATATTCTTGGAAATGTCTGGGAGAGGAGGGTGCAGGCCAAGACCTCATAGCTGTGCAGCAAATCTTGAGATGGACACGACCATCCCATTGCCCTCCTTTCTTTGCCCACCCTGCCTGGTTCTCCTCTGCACAGGAAAGTTCCCCCTTGTGAAAAACTCCACTCCTGATAACAAGCCTTGGAGAGCAGGCAGACGTGCAGGCACCTTTTCACGTCAATCTAGTTAGAGTTTATTGATTCCCCTTGCCTTTGGCTAATGTACTTTTCTTATTTTCAATAAATAATCATCATTTTTCCATCAGTGTAGCCTGCACCTGGGAGCCTTGGAGAATTCTAGCAGAAGAATTATTAAACTAAAGATTTCTAAAGGGTTGAACAGCAGCACGGCCCAGTAATCTGCCAGAATCTGCAACTGGGGAGCAAAATATCCCCACTGGAGAATGTGGGATAGAGCATCCAATCAGCTCCTTCCCCCACAGCCACCACTTCTAACATTTTCTAACATTTAGAAATTCTAAAATTTCTAACATTTCTGCTTTGTTGCCATCCCCCAAGGATGCAGAGTGTGGGGGTGGCTCTTGGGGAGCTGTCACCCGGGCACGTGGGCTCTTGCAGGACCCTGCCCTGGCTTGGGACATGACTCAGTACCTGCAGGGCCAGAACTGCTGCCATGTGCTCCTCCTTGGCAGCAGCTGCCCAGGCAGCCTCCCTCCTCCATCCTCTGCCTGGCCAGCTGCAGAGTCAGATCCTGGCTCCTCCCAAGTTACAAGGACTCAGGATCTCTTTCCCAGTCTAGGCAGGATTGCCTGCAGGGGACGGTTTCTCCTAGAGGATTGCAGCTGTTCAAAAACAGAGAGAGTCATCACCAAATGCTGAGCCAGGCATGGCCATCCAGGCACACAGTTCTCCGCACAGTAAACTGCAAAATAGTGACTGAAGTGGTTTCAGGAGCATTTTGGGATTGCTGGTAGAGGATTTTTGGGACAAAGACAATAACAATGCTAGCAATGAAAACACTGATTTGCTCAAGGAGGTGATTTCACTGGGGTGTCAGGAAAGCAAAGAGAATCAGAGCTGTCACCTGAAAATAGATCTTCTCCTGTCAGCGATCGTGCATCCACCATTCCAGCTTCTCCATGGTCAGTCTTGTCCTCCCCGAGGGCTTCTTTGCCAGCTGCGCCCTGGGCCATGCATTATTGTGGGCTTTCCCTCCTGTGTCCTGCTTCCTCCATTGCATCACCAGTGGTCCAGCTGAGTCCTGTGACCTGGCACGGTGACAGCAGTCCAGCATGGGTCCTGAAATCACACAGAGAACAACATGTCCATAGCACAGATCTTCACTGGAAAACAAACACCTCGTCCCAGCGTTATAGCTGAAATAAGAGCTCCAGATTATGATAATCCATGGTTCAGAATAAAAGAGGGTGTTTTATTTGGCAGGAAAATGGAGTACATCTGGTCTAAGTGGACGTAAACAAGTCTGCAGAGCCCTTTCCTCTGTGTGAAGAGAAGAAGGTGTGTTCAGGCAAGGACAGGAGGGCTATAAAGGGACCCCAAGGTGCTCATGCCCACACCTGGGTTTGGACATGGCCGTGCAGAGTTTCCTGAAGTACGTGGGCTCCAGCTCGCTGCTCTGTTTGGCAGCAGGGCTGTTTGCTCTCCTTTACTTTCTCTCCAGCTCGAAGAAGTCGGTTTGCAGATTGCCCCCTGGGCCACGACCTCTTCCTCTGGTCGGGAACCTGAACGTGGTGGACCTGAAAAAGCCGTTCCAGTCGCTGACAGAGGTAGGGGCTGAGCGAGCAGGCAGGGGGCAAATGTGCAGTCCCTGAAGCGAGAAACGCAGCTGGGGAAACAGACATGTGGTTGTGTTTGCTTTGTGTGGAGGGCAGCAATGAGATATTTGGCACACAGGCAGGCTGGCAGAACGACTTCAGAGATGCACATGCACACACACTTGTATTTATATATACATAAATATAATACACACGCTCCTTTCTTTATACACACTCAAGCATAGACCCCCCACCCCTTGCAACCACTCCACATTGCTGGTGTGTTGAGCCCTTCAGAGGCTGCAGGTAAAACACTTGGGTTGGGCCAGGCTGCTGCCATCAAGAGCTGTCTCGTTGCCACCAGACCTCTAGGAAAGGTGGGTGGATGGAAGGGACGAAGCAAGAAAAGGTCTCATCCCCACAGCAGAGGGAAAAGGGAGGTCCTGTGCACACTTATTTCCAAAATTAATGATACCTCTGCAGTGCAAAGCACAACTCTGCCTCCCCAGCCCTTCCCCGGCACACACTGCCCAGGGTTGTTAAGGACTTGATGCATGGATTTTATATGTCTAGCTAAACAAATTGCTTTTTCTTACACAGCTCCATGGATACTTGTATTTCTAAAAGAGAAAAATAAAAAAAAAAACACTTAAATATTAAAAAGCCAGGGGCAATGTTTGTTTCAGAAAGTGTCTGCTGTGTTCCCCTAGGGACCTGAGGACAAGTCAGTGGGAATTCAGATTTTATCTGGTTGCTGTAGAGACAGTTGTGGTGCTGTGAGGGACCTGTCACACGCCCTGTGTGTGTGCTGCTTACTGGACACTGTGATGGGGGAAAGCTGGTCCCCAGAGAGCCCCTTCAGCCACTTGAATATCTGCAGTGAGAGGGCAGTGCAGCCACTGAAATCCTCCAGTCAGCTGTAGAAGAAAGGGCATCCTGTGTTGCCAACGTACAGAATTCCTACAGCAGGCACACAGTGCTCATCTGCCTTGATTTATGGGGCAGAGGATTGTGTAGAGACCAGTTCTGATGGGCCTCTGCTCCTGAGCTCCCATCTGATCCTGGGTACCTTTGAGGATGTTGGTATGAAACTATGAACTATTTTTGGCGGTGCTGGGGGATTTTATGACACAAATGTCACGTGATGGCACCAGACTGATTTCCTATAATCTACCAAGAAGCTTTATTTGGGCTTTCAGGCCTGCTGCATTCAGTTCTTGTGCTGCTGAGTAAAACCAGAGTGGATGCCAAGAAGCACTAATGCAAGGAGATGGCCAAAGGGAGGCTCGGAGGCAGCTGTGATTCCCTGCCCCTGGCTCTGCCACACACCCTGTGAGCTGCCAGGGATGAAAGAACCAGCACTAATGTTATCTCCCAAGCCGTCAAACCACTGTTTGATGAAAACAAATTCAATTTGTCTGGTGTAATAACAGGAGCTGCTTCTAATCTGAAATTCAATTTGTGGAACGTATCTAATGCATAGAAAATGGTAACCCAGGCACATCAGAAACAAGAAGACATTTGGAGTGGATGGCTTGCAGTGTGTTTAAATGAAGCCTAAAATACCGAGTGAATGATTAGCTTGTCAAAGCCACCTTTCTGGGTAACAGATGATTCATATTTAATTTGCTATGAAAGCCTAACGCTCCTGTGACATTATCTACCAGAATATGCTTCCTAGTTGGATTCAAGTTTCTGGTGGCCAGCAAATAATTTCGTGATGACTGCAGCACTACCCACCTTGCCATAATTAGAGACAAGTGCTGTCCTGAAAGAAAGAGTTATTGTCTGGCTTTGTTTTTGCAGTGTTTGTGGCTTCAGCCTCAAAGGTGTGTGCACGCCCGCCTGCCTCAGGTCACCAGCCCTACAATAAACAGGCCTGCCTGCTACAACATTCTCTAACCAGCCTCCCAACGTGGTTTTGCTGGCCTGTTACTGCAGAACACCACAGGAATGCAGTGGCACTTTATTGACTCCCCTGATAGGAGCACTGATAGCAGACACCTTGTTGTGCAAACAGGGTGCAAGCAGAGATGCTGGCAGTCGATAGCTGTTGCTCACTACTTGAATTACAGCAGAACCTGGAGACATCAGGCAGGGCTGGGAGGCTCCTTTTGGTCTAGAAACCACCTAGGGTGGCCAGTACTAGTGTTTGAGTCCAGATCTGGCTTTGAATGAACATATTTATTCACCTTGACAGCTCTCCAAGATATATGGCAACGTCTTCACTGTGCATTTTGGACCCAGGAAAGTTGTGGTACTGGCTGGATATGAAACCATCAAGGATGCCCTCTTAAATCATGCTGAAGAGTTTGGAGAGAGGGCAGAAATACCCATATTTAGGAAAATGACACAAGGAAATGGTAATTGACCTTTCAGTTGGATAAGATTTGTCTCTGTTCATTATATTCTCACAGCAGAGAGTATTGTCCTCTTACAGGTCACTTTTTGTGATCTTAGGAGGTACCAGTGTGCAAGAGAGCCTTACAAACGTTTATGAGCCACAGGTGCCATGAGGATGTTACACTTTCATTTTAGGCATAGCATTCAGCCACGGAGAGCTGTGGAAAACTATGAGGAGATTCACCTTGTCCACACTGCGAGATTTCGGAATGGGAAAGAGAACCCTCGAGATCCGAATCCTGGAGGAAGTAAAATCCCTTATCAAATATTTTGAATCCTATCATGGTGAGTGTCAAGTCTTTCATCCAGAGACAGAGAACAGGTCTAGCAGAACAATAAAGATTAATGAAAGTTTAACTCTGAGCAAATGGTATCTCGTGGTTAAAGTTCAGCATGCACTGCAGTAGGTTATTGAACCAAGGCCTTAAAACACTGAAACAGAGTCCCCTGCTATGCATTCCAGGTGGGGAATGGGTTTTCTTTGGGAGCTCAGGACTACATTTCCACAGCAAACCAGACTGAAATGAGCACAATCACATCGGTACTTGTTTTCATTGCTTGAAATACAGGGAAACCGTTTGATACGAAAATGATACTCAACAATGCTGTATCCAATGTCATCTGCTCTATATTGTTTGGAGAGAGGTTTGAATATGATGATCCAGTATTTCTAACTTTGCTGAAGCTGATAAATCAAAATACTAAGCTGTTGGGCTCCCCTACGGTGCTGGTAAGAGCTTAATTTTATGTTTTAGCTTTTAGGGTTTTGGGGGATGTCCTGGGTTTGTTCTCCTGGCCTCCCGCATCTTGCTTCTTGAGAACAAGAACATTATCAGCAAGTCAGTCTGTACAGAACACATCTGTGGTTCTGTATCTGCAATGCACAGATTCCCAGGCTCCTGCACTTAGTCTGTGAAGCTTATTAGCAAAAGAAAAAAACCCAACAAACCAAAGTCTTCACAAATGAACAATTTCACCCTCTTTGAAGAGCAGAAACACAATCCCAAACCTGCCTTCTTGTATTACAGAAAGAACAGTATTTCTGTAGGAATCCAGAGCTCCTTGGACTGTAGAAGGGGGGAATGACAGCCTGAAATGTCACGGTGTAGGACAAAGGACCAGAAGTGAGATTTGAGGTACCAGTATGTGTTGAAAAATGCCAGTTAACAGTAAGACCTCTCTTGCTCCACAGTTATATAATTTCTACCCATCCCTTGGATTTCTGTCTGGAGCTTCCAAGACCGTGCTACAAAATATCAGTGAATTGAACACTTTTCTCCAGAAGCTCTTCCAGGAACACAAAGAGAAGCTGAATGAAAATGACTTAACAGGCTTTGTTGATGCCTTTCTGGTGAAGCAAAACCAGGTACTTTAAAGCTGAGTGTCAGTGTCTTTCTGTTCCCTTAGCTCTGACTAATTCTTAGGACTGGCCACCACCTGTCAGGGACGGGGAGTGAGTGGAAGCAGAAGAACTGCAGTGAGCAGAATATATCAAAGCTCATACTCACGGTGAGCTGTGCTGTGTTCGCTCATGGCCCCGCTGGAATTGCTGGTTGAAGGGATTTCGTTGTCGAGATGTCCCATGTGGGTGAAATAAGTTACCACTCAGCACACGTGAGGAGGAGATCATCCCAAACCTTCCTGCGGGAATGGTACAGTGATAAACTGTGTTGCAGTAAACAAATTCCCGTTTATTGGAATTATTTCTAATAGCTAGACCTGGGGATTGCACATACGCTTGGAACCAGACAAATTCCACACAGCGTAGGCCCTAATGCTAAAAGACTAAAGGTTTAGTTTTCCAGCACATATAAAGTCACAGAAAGCTAAAATGCAGATAAAAATGGTGACAACACAGTCACACATGGGCATCACAGGCTGTATTACCCATGTGTTTTGAAGGAGTCAAAGAAACCCCAGACTGCATTCAACAATGGAAACCTGATGTTTTCAACTCTGGACCTCTTTGCTGCTGGGACTGAGACCACATCCACAACTGTGCGCTGGGGGCTGCTTCTGATGATGAAATACCCAGAAATTCAGAGTAAGCAGGACAAGTCTCTTGTACAATTTGTTGTTGCACGCTTAAGGCTTTGGTTGTGGAAGGGAGTGGAACTCACTCAGTGTTGCCTAGAGTAATTATTCTGAGTGCTCTGAGAGAGATAACAACCGTTGACTTTACAAAGGAATTTTATTCAGCTGGATTGCAATAAACCAGCCCAGCCAAGTGGGAGAGGCTAAGGGGCAGCCTGCAGTTAGAGTAAAGCTCCCCCATCATTATTCACCTGCAGGCTATGGGCTGACGTCACTAAAGGTCTCCTCAGGAGCTGATTCTGATCTGGTTTCTGTTGAAGGTTAGGGGGTAACAAAGGTGTGTAATGAGAGTCAGGCATGGGATGGACTGTAGTGACTCCATTCAAGCTGCCTTAGCTCAACAACAAACCTGAAAGGACCACACCATGCCCTGACTTACCCACTTCTGCCCTTCCCAGGTATTTACAGTGTTCCCTTTTCTTCATCTCTGCCAAACTGGTAGCCATTTCAGCTGCAAGATGAGATTGTTATCAGCTTCTTAATCCTTTCCTCCTTCCAAGGAAAGATTCAGGAAGAAATGAACCATGTCATTGAACCAGGAGAGCTGCCTAAGTTGGAGGACCGGAAAAAAATGCCTTACACAGAAGCAGTAATACATGAAATACAAAGGTTTGCCAATATTGTCCCCATGGGCGTATCACGATCGACTCCCAGCGATGTGAATTTCCGAGGCTATGTGATTCCTAAGGTGAGCTCTAAGGCTGGCAGCTTCTGCTGCACAGATTCCTCACAGCTTTCTTTAAAGCAGATGAAGAAATAAATAAATAAATAAATAAAGAGTGGTGCATAGTTTAATCTGTGCTGTGACCCTTTGTCTTGGATCCAGGATAATTATTATAAACATACAATGGATTGTGGTCTGCTGCAGTTGATTGAATCACGATGAACCAGAGATTTAATTAAACCACACTAGTTTGAACCTTTTATGTCAAATGTGGAACCTCTACCCCAGCACCTTTGTTGAAAGATCTGACTCTGTAAGAAAGGAATGTTTTGTGGTCCGAAAAATAAAACAGCAGCTACTGAAAACAGACAGAGCCCCAGTGGGGCAGGGAAGCATTCCCCTGTTCTATTTGTCGTGTCTTATTTGCCTCTTCATGTCAGAAAAAATAAAACTGTCTGTCTCAAGAAGGGGAGTGATCTCCTCTTCCATGAGTTTCTTTAATCCCTTTCAGGGTACTGAGATTATTCCACTGCTGACCTCTGCTCTGAATGACGAGTTACACTGGAAAACCCCACATCAGTTCAACCCTTCCCATTTTCTGGATGCCGATGGGAACTTCATTAGGAGAGAAGCATTTATCCCATTCTCCATAGGTAAGAGGGGTGTGGGTGTACCACCTGGGACAAGGCTGATGGCAGTTCCCCCTGATTTGAGGAAAGGATCAAAGGCACAGAGTGAGGGGTTTCTGGTCATTTCTCCTGTCCACCAGTGCTGTAGGTAACCACCTCACCTTTGGGAGAGCTGGGAGACGCTGATTTACCCACAGTCACTGAACAATTTCATATACCTACAGGCTTCTGTGCAGTTTGAGACCAAGTCAGTAGCACCTCTGATATACAGAGAGAAAGGAAAGGAAATTTTCCTGCCTCAGCAGCCTGCTCTTCCCAACTGTACCTCCAGTTTAGAAGGTCTCAGACATCAACACTAACAGTTACAGTGCTGAGCATTAACTTCTCCCCTGGTTGTTTTCAGGACGAAGGGCTTGCCTTGGTGAAGGACTGGCTAAAATGGAGCTGTTCCTCTTCTTTTCGGGCTTGCTCCGCAGATTTGTTTTCCAGCCCCCTCCAGGAGTGGATAAGTCAGACCTGGATCTCACTGCTGATGTCGGCTTTACCTTGACTCCCATGCCTCACCTGGTTTGTGCTGTGCCCTGTGAATGATCAAACAACACGGCATTAGAGTAGTGAACACTTCAAGCTTGAAAGCAAATCTAGCTACAGTGGGAAAAGCTGTCTGTCCCTGAGCTTTAGGGGAAGGAAGACACCAGGCACTGTTATTTTCTCTCATTCATGACATTCTCTCCAACAGCTCTTGCAATGTCTGTATAATGCAAAACCTTTGGACAGCCCTGAGTCCTGCTCTCAGAAACTGATTCATTCCCAGAACAGCACATCAGAGATGCTGTTTTCAGGACAGTTTGAAAGAGTGAAATGCCTTCAAACCTCCCCTACAGATGGAACCCATGAGAGCTCTCCCCTGACAGCCCCTATGGGGAATTTCTCAGCCCAAAGTCCAAACCCTATAGCAGAGCTGATTATCAATGGCCCAGCTGGAGACAGGAGACACTCAATGCAGCTGGAAATCTCCTCAGAATGGTTGTTCAGCTGAGCCTCGGACTGAGCTCCCATTGTGTGATACAACCTGCCTTATCTTTATTACAGAGTCCCAGACACAAGGGTGTAACATGGGCTGATGCCAAGACCCAGGCACAGGACAGTTATCAGAAAACATCTAAGTGGTTTGGGAAGTGGGTTCTTTCCAACTCACACCAGGCACTTTACACTGAACAGCCTGTTTATGATGGGGCCAATTGAGCAGCTTTCTGCTTCTGCTAAGAAAGGCATTTCTACCACTCCCTCACCTCTCCTGGCTTCACGCTGGCTCTGGCGCTTGTCCAATCCCTTACTGGGCCATCTTAGATCCCTAAACTGGCAGAAAATGAGCAGCCATGGCAAGGGAAGAGTTTCTGAATCAGCGTGGCTGAAGCAATACAAGCCTGTGGCAGTGTGAGGGCAGCAGAGCTGGGGCTGGGCAGCAGGACTGCCACACTCCACCAGAGAGCTGGGAGAGCTCGGCCCCCTGCTCCACTTGCCCCTCAGGAGCTGTACATGCTCAGGAGATCTCTACCCTTCACAGAGAGAAAGGATCCTTCAGGGGATGAATCAGCTGCCATAAGGTAATTTCTCTCTCTCTGCACTGACTGCAGGGTGAACCATTATCCACAGGCTCCTAATTCCAAACTTGAGTCGCAATTAGCAGGTGTGTTGTGATGAATAGGGACAGTACTGTCCATTCGACTGAAAATGGGGCAGTTATGGTAAACCTACAACATAAAACTAAAGTTACTGTCATCTAAAGCTGATCTGTGCTGCAAATGGAAGGAAAGGAAGGAGAAAGAATATAAAGTGATGACGAAGTAAGGCGGCCTCTGGCCAAGACACCGACTCTCCTCACCAGCTTTAGTTCACACGACTGAAGGCAGCACTCTGATGGTTACACTGCACTTTGTACTTGTGCTGGTGTTGCACTTGGACAGGGGCTGTACCACAGGCACAGCTCCAGCTCCTGGGCACAGCTCAGGGAGTGCTCAGCAGGCTCTGCGACAAGGAAGCCTCTGCGGCTGTGCTTGCTTGCCTTTGTTTTGCTGTTGCTCTATTTGCAGTCTAACTACTGCAAGCCTGACCTTATCACCTACTGGATCATTAAATATTTTGCTCTGTTGCTGTCGATCTATCTGGTGTGACAGTATGAAGTTGATTTCAGGTCAAACCGATAAAGCTGGGCTGCACCACCTTTAATACACCCGCACGAGAGAGGTGAGCACAGGGATCCCTGGGCAGCCTGCAGCCAGGCCATGCACAGCAGCACAAAAAGTGAGCAATATACTCGTAGCCACCAACACCTCAAAGGAAACAGCTGGATTTCTAACTCCAGAAAATCACAGCTGCTGAGTGAGGCAGGATGTGGCTCTGCGTGCCTCTCTGATGTGGCCCCTTGCAGTGGTTCCTGTGTCTCTTGCCGTGGCTTACAAGGAACCCTTCACAGTAAAAGCCAGCAGGAGTTATCTGAGGCTGCAGTCTGGGAAGCACTGCTGGTCAAGAATGGGACTGGCAGAGATTTGGGGCAATTTAAGTTAAAGGATGCAGGGCTGGTGTTTTACTGGCCCAGGCTGGCTGACTGGCAGTGGTGTGGTTGCCTTTAGGTGGCCGATGCCCGATTCTCCAGATCCTCACCAGCACCACCCAGGTCACAAGAGGTGGCAGAATGCCACATGGGCACGAGGGATGGAGGACAACCGGGCCACGAGCACCCTGAGGGGCCTGGTTGCCCCAGGAATGCACCCAGAGCAGTGTCAGTGCCTGGCAGGTGTTTTGTGCTCGGCTCTGTGTGCTCAGGCAGGGCAGCACGTAGCAGCGCGGCTCCGGAGCGAAACACGTACCAGACACATTAGTGAGACAGGAATTTCTTGTCATCGCAGGACTTTTACTTACCTTTGTCATTTTAATGCATTGCACTCAGAGCCTGGCTGGAAAAAAACACAATACACCCCCCCTGGCTTTTCAGAGATAATTTAAGTCTCTTTCTGAAAGGCCTTTTTATGAGTTCAGAGGCTCCCAGGGCAAGGATGAAATACCAGGAGAGCAGCAGCAAGACATAACTTTTGCCCTGCAGGGTGCTGCTGCTCCACGAAAACCCTGCAGGAACATTTTGCCCAGGCACAGGGCATGTGCCATTGCAAGCTCTCATCGCAGTGCCCACGTTCTGCATCCTGTGCCAGCCGTGATCCTTCCTGCCTGTCTTTGCAGCCCCTCTGCCTCTTAGCTCACGGAGCAGGCAGGGCTGAGTCATCCTAGGCATGCTCTGGGAGAAACCGTTGCCTCCAGCCCATTTCTTGGAAACTAATAAAAAAATAAATCCCAGAAATGTTGCGACACCCTTGCTGCTTCTGCTTCTGGGTGGCTTTTGTGCTGCAACATCTCCACACCACGCAGGCAGCTCCGGTGAGTGCCCAGCAGCCGTTCATTCCGGGACCCTGCTGCCCATGCCCCACTCTGGATCAGATCCACTTCCTTCCCTGCCTTCTTTGCATTTGCAAGGCTGAGGGCCCATATTTGCTGAATAATGGCCTTTATACAATCCAACCTTTGGACAAATGTACCTTTAGCCTTGCGCTTCCTCGTCATGTAAGACAGCCCTTTCTTCCCTGAACAATCTTATTCCTTTGGCTGGTTATGCCAAACTTCCTCCTGAAAACCACTATTCAACCAGGTAGACCTCAATTATTTTCTGCAAGATTTAAGCCTTTATGAGGGATGCAAGCTCCAGATGTTTAGTATCTTTGACTTAAAATCATTCCATTCCCCTGTCTTGTTCCCCTTCTTGAGCCTGCCAGGTCAGCTGGCTTCAGGAACTTCATTAACTTCTTCCCTCTGTCTCTTAGAAGCTGCTCTTGCAAAATGACCATTTCTCACAGAAGTTTCAAATCTAATTTTGTCTTTCCATCGCACTCATGAATCCACTCACGATCACTTGATCCAAGCTAATTTTCCATGGCTAGCTATTACATGTCTTCTACCTCAGACACAAAGTCTGAAATCACATCCCTCCCAGGCAGTTCAGAGCTGACTTTATGAAGAACTTTATGGGCTACAACCCCCCAGGGATAGTTGGGCTTTACCATTATTAACAACCTTTGATCTCCACTTGACATCAAGAAAGCCAAAGTCTCCTGTAACAATACTGATTTTTCTCTCTAGTAACACAGAGATCTCAAATCCTACCTAAACCTGAATCTGGAGGTTCTAATAGGATTCCAAGAGCCTTTTTATTTCCCTGTGTCAGCAGAGTGTTTGGAGGGTCACGGTACTGCTAATGAAGGACCTTGAGGTCTCGGGGAGGAGGAGGTTATAGAGGAATGCCAAGCACCTTTTCCCATGTATATGTTCTTGCACACACATGCATGGGTTTGTAATTTGAAACTCTCTTTACTTCTGGACAGGCTTTGCAAACTGCTTAGACCACATTCTCTGAGGTGTTTAAAGAGGGTGGAGTATGCAGTATTTATTTAGGTACTCTACAAACCTTAATAAGAATTGAGTGCTTGTAGCAATTGCAGAGAGCAAACAGAAAGCCAGCTGGCAGAAACTGAACAGTGCCACTGTATTTTTATTGCTTCTAACCCCAAAAAACAGATTATTACTAAAAAAAAAAAAATGTCTTTTTTAATTTCATTTCTCTCTGATCCTGCATTAGTTTGTCTGCTGTGTGCAGCAGTATTATTAGCTGTAGTCTATTTTTCAACTGGCTATAAAAATTCAGCTTTTAAATTACCTCCTGGTCCAACTCCTCTTCCGATCATTGGTAACCTGCACTTGGTGGATCTTAGAAGGCAAGATAAATCACTAATGAAGGTAGGACAAAAAAACCCTAACCCAGACCCTCATAGATTTTAAAGCTGCCTGGGGTGTATCAGTGAGAACTTTTTGTCTTTTTTAACTCAAACTAAATTGTAAAGGTATGAAAATTGCTTTATAATATCTTTCTGGGCTTCTTCTAGTCAATGTCTGTGTTGATGCAATGTAATTTAGGAGCAATCAACCATTAAAAAAAGACCTCTGGGTAATATGGGATTTCTTCATGTAATTGTGATGATGTACGTGAAGTCTATAATGCTTGTGGGATTTGAAATATTAATTTGACAGCTTGAACACCCAGAAATCTTTTAAAGCATTAGGATATAACTAACATGAAATAAATTGCTTCCCTCCCCTATGCCCTGGAGACCTGGCAAGAGGAATTCCACAGTGCAGTGACCCCAAAACTGCCGGGGAGAGGGCCAGATCCAGGTGCTCCATTGCAAAATCCCTTTTGCTCTGGATGAATGGGATCCGCGTTAAAGTCTAGATGGCAGTGCAAGAGAGAGAGATGGGAAAGCTGTGCTGAGGAACCAGAGTGAATAACCTGTGAGCTCTTCCACCAACCCGTAGCTGAGACAACTCACCCCACTCACGGTGGTGAAGTGTCCCTGCGTGCAGGACGAGGCTGCTCCCGGGGCTGCCGGGCACTCCTGCCTGGCTTTGGAGATGGCTCCCTCGGGGCTGACCCACGCCGGGGTCACGGAGAGAGGGAGCAAACAGGCAGGGGGGGTTCACAGCCGCGTGTCCGCACGGCTCCTGTGACACCAGTGCTCAGCAAACACGGGCTGTGCTGCGGGAGCAGCCGCTGCGGGTGACTGCTGCCTTGGGGTGAGGCTCCAGCACCTGCAGCTGTTACGGGCAGTGTCAGGGTTGGGGTCAGTTTACCCAGCAGGGCTGGGCAGACGCTGCTGCAGCCTCTGAACGGCGCTTTGGAATTACCTCCGCATGCTTTTGTGCCTTGTTAGGCTCTGTTTGGTATTGCCTGTGTTTGCCTTTGCTTTGGGGTTGCTCCAGAGGGGTTATCCCTCCATCTCACCCCACGGAGAGCAAGAAATGGTGTTTGCACTAAGCAGCTGGCACCGACTGGGGTTTGTTGGGTGGGCACTGCTGGGTGCCCCCTTTGTCCTGTGCAAGATACACTGCTCCTCTGGTCCAGCAGCAGGATGCAGGGGTGCTTCAGGGCACCAGGAGCATCAGACCAAAGCTTTCCCCTGTGACAGCATCATTATTTGCACTGAACTGCCTTCTCTTTTTTGGTCTTTCTCTGGTTTGCCAACTTTTGTTGCCATTTGAGGTCCAGTCTTTAACTCTGGGTGGTTTTTTTGTTTTTCATGTATCTTCTCAACAGCAAAAACAGATTAGTGATGCACTGATGGGGGTGGGGGCTCTTTCACAGCAAGAAGCCTGAATTCCATACAGATGCCAGTGAGGCATCCGTACAAAATGCCTCATGTTTGACCATGGCGAGCTCTGGCTCACAGCTGCCCTTCTGCAGGTAGTGGCTCTGCAGCCATTCCCAGCAGGATATCAGGATGAAAAATGTCCTTTCAGGAAGCAAGAGCTGTTCCATGCACGTTCCCTCCCTTCCTGACCATCACGGCTCGCCTCTTTTTTCAGCTTGCAGAAAAATACGGCCCCATCTTCACCCTCCACTTTGGGTTCCAGAAAGTTGTGGTCCTGACCGGGTACGAAGTTGTGCGGGAGGCGCTTGTGAACTACACAGAGGAGTTTGTAGACAGACCATCCATCCCAATATTTGACAAAATTCAGAACGGAAACGGTACTAGGGCAATGAGGGGGGGTGGGGGGGAGGGACGCCGCTGCCGCTTAGTGCCCATGATGATGATGATGATGATGATGATGATGATGATGATGATGAGGCACGGCCTAACTGTGCATCCCCTGAGCCCGGCTTTTAAACATCCCCCTTGGGCCCTTCTGAAGCCGAGCCAACAGAAAACATTTGGCTTTCCTTGCACACGACGACTCCTGGCTTTCCATCGTTTTTGCTGACGTATGGCAGCCCATCCATACCCAAAAGCTGAAGGGCGGGAGGGGTGGGGCTGTTAACTGCACTGTGGTGATTGTGGGGTTAATCTCCGTGGGACGTGGGTGCTGTCACCACCGCGTTTATGAACCCTCCACACGTGTCCAGGAGACTTTGGACTACCTGGCTTGGCTGTTCGGAGCTGTCGCGTCTTTCCCTTTCTCCCACTTGTCGTGCCAGTTCCCACACCTCTGCCTCCCCACAGAGGTTCTTAGGTTGACCAGCCTGAAACTGGTTCAGGCAGAAGCAAGAGTCTGAGGCTGGAAATTCAGCCCCACTAACAATCCCATAGTTTTGCCAAGGTAACTTCCCACCCACTTTTCAGAGGGCTTTTTTGCTTTGTCCATCCTCTGCTTCATCTGAGGCTTTAGCTTTGAGAACCAAAAGGCTTCTTTACATGCTGGTCACAGGCTGAAGTTGGGATTAGAATTAGAAATTAAATTACCTGGCCATAATATCAATAGGTGAATTTATCGCTACTTAAATAAAAGGAATCGATGGGGAGAAAGGTATTTTTTGGAGCTATTTTACATGTAAAACATCCCTGTGGGAGACTATCAGTATTGCACCATAAGTCCTTTCACATTTGCCTTCTCAGCCCAAGTCTGAGGCACTTCGAGATGGAAGTTCTCAGGGGCTGGTAAGCAACAACAGTCACAAAT
Source organism: Machaerirhynchus nigripectus (assembly GCA_013397975.1). NCBI lineage: Eukaryota > Metazoa > Chordata > Aves > Passeriformes > Dicruridae > Machaerirhynchus > Machaerirhynchus nigripectus. The sequence continues at coordinate 2,107,887 of VZRQ01006475.1, read as the reverse complement.
TTTCACATGAAACATTGTTTCTTCAGAAAATGCCAATTTGTTTACCGTGAAGATGCTCTCAGAAAGGGAATGATCCAGATGAAATTGCATAAATTAGAGAAAAATTAAAAATTGAAGTTTAGAACTTTGCTATGACATTTTTAGAGCAAAAGGTTTTGCTATCCGAATTAAAACTACACTGCTTTAAAACAGAAAAGCAAACATATTTAAAAGCCTCACAGCCATGATGAAGATGTGAAGTGCTGGCATACAGCTTTTCAACTGACCACAATCTGAGATAGTTTTTGGATTATTGACCCAGTTTTTTTCTTTACAGCACTCTGATGGGATGAAATAGCCATCCCTGCATGGAGGTGCTAGAGATCATCGAGGCATGAGCTCAGAAACCTCCACAAAAATGTCAGTATTTTCACCACTGCTGAAAATACAGCACTGCTGGGAATCTCAATAAAACAGTTTAGGCTTGAGGAGAGTGAATTATCCCATCCCACACAGATAAATTACCTTTATGACTAGAACAGGATGAAGGGAGAAGCTTCAGAGACGCAGGATTGTTGTTGCTTGAGGCCTTAGACTTGCAACCAGTGGAGTCAAAAATATCCCGTGCCTGACTCAGTCCAACACCTCCCCCCAGCTCTACAGCCAAGCCATACTGGTCTGAGAGCCACGCCTGCCCATCTGCCACTCACGAGAGGGCTGGGGTCACTGGGCTGGGAGGGACCTTGCTTTTCCCAAACTACAGGCTCAGCGAGGCTGGGAGAAAGGAGCTGAGAGGATACAGGGACGAGACACACAGAAAGGGGAGACCTTTAGTCCCTAAATGCGTGGGGAAATGGGCAGCAGAAACACCTGTGGAGCTCCCTGCTCAGCCAGTGCCCTGTTTGGTTTGGTGTGAGGGGCTCCTCCGTGCCTGAGCCCAGCACATTTCTCATGGGCCCCCCAGGTCTGTTCTTCTCCATCGGGGAGCTGTGGAGGACAACGCGGAGGTTCACCGTGTCCAGCATGCGCAACCTCGGCATGGGGAAACAAATGATAGAAGGCAGAATCTTCGAGGAGCTTCACTTCCTCATCGAGATGATCAAATCCTTCAAAGGTGAGCTGGGGACGATCCCGGGGCTGTCCAGCCTCGTGTGTGTCACAGCAGCTCCACGTCTCACGGCTTTCCCACCCTGCTCCTGCTGCAGGGGAACCTTTCAGCCTGCCGTCCTTCAACTGCGCTCCCATCAACGTCACCTTCGTCATGCTCTTTGGGGACAGGTTTGACTACAAGGACCCAACGTTTCTCACTCTCTTAAGGCTCATAGATGAAATCATGATTCTTCTAGGATCCCCGTATTTAAACGTAAGTAGCCTGTCCCACAGATAAACAATTTTATTTACACTGGCACGTGAGCCACACCAGCCGTCCTAAATCATCTAAACCACCTAAATCCTAGATTTACTTCAGCAGCTTTCAAATGTTCAGAACCAGCTGTTACACCTAAAATGTGGCAGTTCTCCGCGTGCCACTTTGGTCACCAAAATTTGCTGCCAGATTCCCCTTGCCTACTTTCCTTTTGACCATCCTGTGCATTTGTGTGGAGCTGAAATAAAAATTGAACTGTGGTTATTTCAGCTTATGAAAAGCTGCCCGGGAAGTCCCTGGGATGCTGAGATATTGCTACTAAATTCAAAACTCCACTGATACCCTGTGCCTTAGGAAAAAGCTGTTTCAGCACGTGCCGAGGTAATTCTGTGTGATATTTCTGCAGGCCTAATGCTTCTCCTTTTTAATTTCTCATCAGTATTTCAATTTCTACCCGTTCCTTGGATTTCTTTTCAAAACCCACAAGATTATGCTCAAGAAAATCGAAGATGTGCGTGTCATTTTAAGGCAATACATGAAGGCGAGCAGGGAGGACATCAATGAGAACAGTGTGAGGAGCTACATCGATGCACTGATATTCAAGCAACAAGAGGTATTGGACTGCTTAGCTCTGTCAGCTGTTTGCAATGCCTCCTCTGGATTTTCTAGCTGAAACAGTTGCTGAGTCTTGGTTCCAGTCATGTCATGTAAATCTATCGAAATCCATGCTGTTATTCCAGTGGTATTTAAATCACATGCCAGCCTCTTACAATTGGTACATTTTTCTATCAAAATTAAGATACAAAAGCTGCTCTCAGTCCACTCCTGAAATAGCAGCACTAATAATGTGAGATCAGCTACTTGCTCCTAGTAGAAAATGCATGAATTCACATGAAAGCTGACTCTGCCTTTCTTTTTATGAAAACAAATCAATTAATCATTGATACTGTTGCTCCATCAAGATGAATGATCCCCTTAAAGTACTTGAATGATAAATCATCAGTACAAGTCCTAACCCTGCCCTGCATCTTACTTAGTAGGGGCTCGGCAGTTTCACACATCAGTTGATTTCATTCAACACAAAATATTTGGGCTGAGCTTTTTCTTCTTTCCAGCTGGATCCAGGCTGACCTTAGGCAGTATTCTACTCAGCTGTGTGGAGGAGGAGTTAGCAGAGTTCTAAGGCCTGGGCAGAAATGGCCTGAAAGGTGGTTTTGAGCACTGTTGGGGATTCAAACCTGGCCTCGGGCAGGAGGAGTCCCTCAGAGGGAGGATTAGCTGAATCTGCTCCTGTACAGGGCAGAGACTGGGCTCTTTCCAAACCTGCGAGGCTGAGTCTGTGAGCAGCACCCGGCTCTGGGTTCCAGCCTGCTTCCAGGGGAGATGGGTGTTGAACCAAAACTCCACCCCAAACCTTCCATCTGTGGTGCTCCATCTCTGGGTGGATGCTGTGCGTTCAAGATCAGGTCTTTTTTATCACCTGGTTCACGAACACGAGACCACAGCCAGCAGTGCTGTGGGTTATGAGGTATTTCCCGAGCTTGCTGAATACTCAGACTGATGGTTTTGTGACTCCTCTTACCTCTTGTGTTTTTCAAGGAGAAGAACAAGAAAGACAGCCTCTTCCATGACGACAACTTAATGGCATCCATTCTCGACCTGGTCATGGCCGGGACGGAGACCATTGCCACCACGCTCCAGTGGTCCATCCTGCTCATGATGAAATACCCAGAGATTCAAAGTGAGCAGCTTTTACCTACTCCAACCTTGGCAAGGCAGAAATGGGGAAGGGAGAGGCCTGGCCTCAGATCCACAGCAGCTCTTTCGCCTTAAGTGCTGAATCCTACCCCTCCACTGTGATGAATCCCTAATGTCACTAGGTGCTGATCAAAGTCACAACAAAATAGCCCCTTTGACTTGCTAGGAGAGAGGATGAGTGGAGATCAGAGTGTGGTGCTGAGGAAACAACCCACCCACGTGCCTGAATTAAACACAGAGCAGGGAAACCCATGCTGCTGCTTTAAGAATCCTCTCTCTCTTCTAACTCTGGAAAATTAAAGAGCTTTTCCCCCAAACCCAATCCGAGGAGGGAGTCGGCTTCCTTTCTGGGACACATCCCTTTTGTTTTGTTCCTTCAGAAAAGGTTCAGGAGGAGATTGGGAGAACGGTCAAAGGTGGGAGCTGGGCCACGTACGAGGACAGGAAGAACATGCCCTACACCAACGCGGTGCTGCACGAGGTGCAGCGGTTCGTCACCCTCCTGCCACACGTGCCCCGCTGCACTGCTGTGGACACCCATTTCAGGGGCTACTTCCTTCCCAAGGTAGGTGACTGCTCCCTCCCAGAAATCCAACACCCTCCCCAGGTTCGCCAGTGCCGCTGGAGAATGGTTTCTTCAGAGGGAGTTACAGGACAGAGTCCAAAACCATGCCCAGAAGAGTTTATGTGCTGAGCTCAGAGTGTGTCACAGGACTCAATCCAGTCCCTCTCATGCTCAGGACTTCCTCACCGCATGAGCAACCCTGGTTTACCTCCTTGCTGCCACCTGCACAGTGAAGTATCTGCCAGAGAACTTGCAGGATCTTACCTTCCACTTGAGGTTTTCACAGCACCATGTGGGGTTTGGCTTCAGTCCTTGGCACTGGTGGGACAATCTCACTGATGTCTCTCTACTGGCTGATGGGATAAAACCCTCACGGTCTCCACCTACCCCAGGTGGAGCAAATCTCCTGGGACACAGAAGTCTGTGTGAGAAAATGAACCAAAACAGAGCACTTTGCTATCTTTCGTGCCTTCGTGTACTTTTCTTCCAGGGTATAATTGTAATCCCATCACTTACCTCAGTGCTGCTGGATAAGACACAATGGGAGACACCACATCAGTTCAACCCCAACCACTTCCTCGATGCTGAAGGGAATTTTGTAAAGAAAGGAGCTTTCCTGCCTTTCTCCACAGGTAACCTAAGGGGCTGATCTGCACAGAGCTGGGGCTATGGCAGGGCCATTTCATTACAATACACACTAATGAGGTCTTCATGTCTAAATACTGCCCTTAACTCAGTCAATAAGCCACCAGAAAACTGAATGGAATCAATTATTCTGCATCTGGGCAAATGGCTGCTCTCAGAGCACAGCTCTCCCATTGCTAAATATAGCACAAAGAAGGGTGGTAAAGAAGAAACACGCTCTTTTCTACAAGTGGGATGTGAGGATAAATTCCACAGGAAAAGTGATTTTCAAACCATTTCACTTTGGAAGGAGGTGGCATTCTTCTATCAGGATGCTTTTCAACAGAAGGGGTTAAAGATGCTGAGTGGGCTGGAAGAGCTAAGGAGAGGAGAGGGTACACCACAAATGTGTGATATCCCTGTAAGATGGCACTGGCCGTGACAAAAGAGACCAGGCAGGAACCTTTAGCAACACAGGCCCCTCTACTCCAAAATGCTTTAGTGCATTTCAAGCCTTCACTCCTGCTCCCATTTCAACATCTCGGATGCTAATGTGTCCATGGCAAACATTCCAGCTGGGTTTGTCCATCAGGTAAAACACTCTGCTTTCACCCGCAGGGCGACGGAACTGCATCGGAGAAAGCCTGGCCAAGATGGAGCTGTTTGTCTTCTTTGTAGGCTTGCTCCAGACATTTACTTTCCGACCCCAGCCGGGAGTTTCAGAGTCTGACTTGGACCTCACTGTCCCCCAGACAACTTTCACATTAAGGCCTCAGCCTCAGGCAACCTGTGCTGTCCTGCGGGAATAACCACGGCCTCGTCCAAGAGCACCGAGAGTGAACAAACAGATTGATTCGTGTGATTTGAGGACTAAGCTATTCCTGCCTTGGAACAGTGTCCTGGGAGATGCCCCAGAGTCTGCAAACCTGTTCAGATAAGCAAGTGCTGCTACCAAGCTCAACACTGCTCCCCAGACGGAACAAAACAGGAGCTACATTCCTAAGTTTGCAATTTAAATCATGAGGCCACATGAGATTTGCACCAGCATCTGGTCATAAAAGGCTAATGACACAGAAAAATAAACTACACCCACTGCTAGTTCTACTCATCTCGGTCCTTCCTGACCTTGTTAAATGGCAGCAAAGGCTATTCCCTCTCTTCAGATATCCTGGTTAATGTTAAGAGCCCACACCAGCAGTCATTCCGGTGTTTGGGATGGTCTGGCCCTTGGAACCAGCCGTGCAATTCCCCTGCAAATGCAGTCTGATTTCACAGTGCCTGTTTTGCACACACACACATGCACAGAGAATTGGGATCAGGGATTAAATGAGACCTGGTTTGGGCTGGCTTCCTCTCCTCTACAGCTCAGCCTGGCTGTTGTCTCTCTCTGTGGCACCCTTACACGCCATCTTATTCCACAACCTTATTCCAGCTAAAGTATGGCTCAGGCAATTTCCCATCCTTTTATCTGCCTGTGATTTCCCACTCCTCCACATGCATTTTCTTATCATGTGCTTTATCATATTGTTTGTTTCCCCTTCATGGGAACCCAATAAAGTTTTAATCCCACGTCCTCATTACATTTCCTATGCCTGGCACCCAGCTTTGCAGTACACAGAAATGCAAACACCATGAAAGGCTGGTCCTGAGCCCAGACTGACAACAAATACAATGTTAGATGTATCCCATGGCTGAGAAGTTCTGCATATGCTCATCCCAGTGAACACCAGCTCAACAGGAGACCCTCCATAGCTGCAGGGTGGTTTCACCAGGGCAAATTGCTCAGCTATGGGCTGTGAGTCAGCCCTGGGGACAGCCTCAGTTCTTCACTTCTCTGCCTCTTGCTTGCAGAGGCTGAACCAAAGGCTGCCACCACAGCCTCAGGGACGCTGGTGCTGGCCCTCTGCTCAGTGCTTTGGATGGGAAGGCAAGGAGAGACAGGTAAAGCAACTGGGGAGCAAACCACGTATCAGCTCTGTGAAGGAAGTCTTGGTCCTTCTGAAATTAAAAAAAGACTTTTGCCTTTGGCTTCAGAAAGGCCAAGATTGTTCCTGTTCTAACCCCTCCAAAAATGACGTGAACCCCAGAGATAGATAAGGCAGCAATGTAGTGCTCCAGGGGACAACACCGGGCTGGGCTCAGCTCTGCACGAATTCACTGGTGGAACCTCAGACCTGCCCCCTTGCCATGGGCTCACGGGTCCTTGGCTTTGAAGTAGAGAGATGGATCCCTTCCTCCACGGCACAGCAGCCTTCAGAGCTGCAAACATCCAAGGAAAACAGGTTCCTTTGATTCCTTTGAAAAATGCATCCTACTTGTGCCTGTGTCAGCAGATGGATAGAAGTGATCCCTCCCCAGCACGCTGAATTACACAGCTGAATATATCTCCACAAAATAAAGCACCTCTCTCCTGTTTATTTGCTCAGCCAAGCAATGGCAGAACATTGATTATGACTCAGCTCCCTATTTATCTAGCAGAAAGCATTGGCTCTCAGTGGTGGAAATACCATTTCCACATTCCTCAGTGGCCCTGAGGGTCTTCCGTGTAGCTGCAAAACATGTTTGTGCCTTGCAACCCTCACCTGGATTGAAGGCAAACACCTTGGGGCAGGACAGGTGCCTTGGTGTTCAGAGTCAGATCTGAACAACACCAACTCACTCTGGCTCATGGCACTGGCTGCTGTCCCACGGCCCAGCCTGCCACCCCCAGGGCTGTGTGACACTGGGACCAGGGGCTCCTGCCCAGAGAGGGGCAAGGATTGCAGCAACTCCACCTGCAGCCCCCCTGCGCTGGCCAGAGCAACGAGCATTGCACACAATCTAATTTCTACTTTATTTTTTGCCACGAGATGGCACCACGATCCCTCCGAGTCACAGCCAGCCCAGCCCTGCGGTCCTTGCTGGACCTAAAACGCCCTGCCAGCACAAATTCGGGCTGGGGAAGGAGTCCGAACTAAATTTTAGGGTTTATGCCCCCCTCAGTCCAACTGCATTCACCTGCTGCAAGGCTGGGTGCAAGGACACTCATTTCCACCGACCTGGAGGAACCAGGTGGTGTGCGGGGCACGGCTGGGGTTAAACCCATCCGGCACCTCCCATTTCCCCCGTTCTGTCGGGCAGCTCAGGGGTGAGCAGAGGGATCCCCGCTGCTCCCCGCAGCACAGCCCCGCTCTGCTGCAGCGTGTGGGGATGTCACAAAGCTGCTGGCTCGCCCACCCAGCACTCCTCCCTGTGGGCTGTGTCTGGCAGCCAACTTCTTCCTCTGAAGAACAAATTCCTGGGCTTGCACAAGCCAGTAGGACCTTTCATTAGTGAAGATGCCCAGTTCACTGGAATTACTGACTAATATGTGATCTGGCCCTAACCCAGCAGGCTGGTGGAAGCCCAGAGGTGCAACGGAGGGTTCAAAACCCACATGGATACAGCACTTGAGGACATGGCTTGGTGGTGAACATGGTGGTGGCGTTGATGGTTAGATTTGATTCTCTTAAAGGTCTTTTCCAACCTAAAAAATTCTGTGATTAAGCTACTACAGTTTCTGGGCTGTTCCCTGGTGATGAAGCAGAGGAAAGATGTGGGCTGGGCTCCCTTGCTGCCCAGCTGCTCTCTACAGGCAGAGGCAATGTCCTGGTGGCTCAGGGACAGCACTGCTCTGCAGGGCATGAGCAGCAGGGAGTGAAGAGGATAAGGAACAGACCCCAGGTTATGAAGTCTGAGCTATGGGAAAAGGGAAGTTGTGTGCCTAACCCTGAAGTCACACTGGCATCAGACTGGACTCGTAGGAGACGAGGGATTAGGGAACTGGCTCTTCCCCCCAAAAAGCCCTGTGCTTGAGGCTCGCCCACCCCTGGTGCTGTTTTGCCCCGTGGGTCACTGGTGTGCTGCACCCCCCTCATCTGGAGAGCAGCGAGTCCCCTGGGGTGAAGCAGCCTTTAAAGGAGGTGCCAGCTGAGGTGCACCAGGGAATGTGTGGCAGGAGAGTGACAAACCTCCACGCCTCATGGATCACAGCACTGGGAAATGGCAGCTTTTCCCAGCCCTCAAAGCTAGGGAAGCAGCCAGGGCCACACTCAGTCTGTGTGTTAACCTCTTCTGCAGGGCAAAGGAAAGGCACAGAGCTACAGTGGTAAAACACCTGTAAGTCCCAGCTCCTGCTGAATGTTGGCTGCAACACCCCAGCACAGGCCCTGCAGCCCCTGGGGCAGGCAGGGAAAAACCTCTCAGATGCTTTGATCTTGAATGGCAGCATTCAGTGCTCGGATGGAGGTGGGCAGCAGCCAGATTTTGGATGCTCTGGCACACATGAGAGGCTACAAAGCTTTTCCAGGTGAGCATCACTTACAAAGTCACTGCAGAACACTTCAGCACACTGTGTAAGCAAAGCAAAACCTTACTTTGATTCTTAGGGTCCTTCAGCAGCAGCAGGATGGCCCCGTTGCAGTGCTGGGGATGTTGTCTGAGTGCCAGCCATGAGCAGGGCAAGCGCAGGGGCATCATGATCTGCATAAAGAAAACATGTATTGCTTTTATTAGGGATATATGGAGGGAAAAACCACTGTTGCTAGCATGAAAAGAGAGAACTAGGACAGGTAACCCAGGATCCAGAGACATTATGGTGGGATGCAGGTGAGTGACAAGTGACAAGTTGCACCATACTGACATTTCAGTACAGAATTTCTTCCATTTTCAGAAGAAGTATTTGCACACTTGAGATTTTGCCCCCCCAAAATGAACCAATTGCACAATTTCATCCATTTTCCAACATCACATGGCATTTATCTGCTCTAGGCAGTGCTTGTATGACCAGCTCAGGACTTCCAACCGCTGCCTGTGGATCCTGGGAAGGCAGAAATGTGATGAGAGGTGCAGAACAACACCTTTGTGAGTTGAGGAGCTGGGATTTATCCGTCTGTTTTTGTGTGCCAGGCCTTTCTAGGAGCCACAGGAGAGCCGTGAAGGCCCAGGACACCACTGACACATCAGCTCCACTGTCCCTGCTTCCTGCTGCTGGTGGGAAACACTTTCCCCACCCACACTGCCCGGCCCAAGAATGCAGATGCAAACACTCGGAGAAAAAGGGCAAATACAGGCGGATCCAGACTCCCACACAACTGCTCCTGTTGTGAAATCCACCACGTGGGAGCTGGTAAGGGGTTTGCACAAATGCCATAGGAATTTCTGCATCTCTGTAACTCTGCTGCCTCTCCCCATGCCCGTAGGGAGGAGAGAGTGCTGGAAAAGTGACACTGCCTCTCTCTCGCCCTCTGGCAAGAAAAGGGCTGTAGCTGACAGCTGATGACAAAATTTTCCTTGCTTTTCCTTCAGCACGAAGTATTTAAAGTATTAAAATAGGAGGATGATTACCCAAAATTTAAATATTTCCACACGAACAGTCACAGAGAGTGTTCATTAGACAAAGATCTCATCAGCATCTCTGAATAAGGCACAGCACTAGGAGCCCTCATATGGTTAAAATACCTCTTGTTTGAATACCAAAGCATCAATGTAGCTCATCAGGTTGCTCTCATTAATACTCCCCTTCCTTTCCTTGAGGCACTTCCTTAGGATCACACCCACCTCTTCCACCTTTTTCAGTATCATCTTGGGGGGGGTTGAGGAGAAATCCAAGGAATGGTTAGAAATTAAACAACTGAAAAGAAAACAGGAAAAAAAAAATCACACACAAAGAAATTCATCCATTCTCTTGTAACACTCAAGTGCCTTAATGGAGACACTGTTTAAGTGAGGAACCACATGATATGTGGTTGGAGTCTCTTTTTTGGTAACTAAAAAATTTTAATGTGTGAAAGGGCCTCCTCTTAGTTAAAATCCTCTACAGAAACGAATGGGGCCTATCAGACTTGTCTAGATAGAGCCTATAAACGTGAATTAAAAAAAAAATACAATTAAGAGAAAGCAATAGAAAACTCATGAAACAATGAAATTACATTTTTGAAAAGGCCATAAAGCAAAAAGACAAAGCGTTTCGCAAAGAAAACTCCAAACGTTTTGTAAGCGAAACCACTTCTGTTTTGAAGTTAGATCATCAATTTTATCTTTTACATGAATTATAAACCAGTTACACTCAGCATCATTAAATTTCACAGCACAATAAGCAGCTGCATTTTATGTGCAGGGAAGTTACTTACACCATCTCTCAATGTTACAGATAAACTGGCTGCAGGGTAAGATTCACAAATCTCTTGCTCTTGCTAACTGGCTAGAATTTTTGCTGGTTTCTGCAAAACCTGAACCTAGAAACCCCCAAATACACGTGCAGTTGTCCCTAAGACAAGAGGTTACTTCGGGACGTTCACACAGCATCCAGAAGGTAATAACTGGAAAGAGCCTGGTTAATTTTCTTTCTACACCCACAAATGAAGTCAGTTTTTCAATAGTTTTATCACTGGTCTGTTTTTAAAGAAAGGAACTCTGGCTATGCCTTCCCTGAAGAGATCTGATTCCTCCTCTCCTCCACCTTAGCCTTGCTTGGACTAAAAATCCTAGGAAATAGAGCATGCAGGTATTCTGTGGTTTATTCTGGGCACTGCTGCAAAAAACAGTGACAAAAGCAAAGAAACAAACAAACACCCCTCCCCCCCCGCCCCCCAAATCCCAGGTATGCAGAACCTTTCTGGGCAGGAGGCATTATTTTAGGCATTATTTTAGGCATTATTTTAGGCAGCTGTGTGCTGCTCACACCAGAGCTCTGGCTTTGCAGCTCTCTCTGCAGCCCGACACAGTAAGAAGCTCAGTGCATGGGATTTGTCTCGGGCTGACTTGTTTTTCCTTAGAAAAGTGACCCAGCTGTTTCAGAGAGCAAGGCTGGGAGCTGATGACACTGCTCCATCCGTGTTGTGAACAGGACAAGGGATTTCACTGAACCACTTGTGGTTTAGAGGATAAACTATGCAGGGGGACCGGAGGGGTGGCAGGGAGGCAGCTCTGCTGACAGCTGGGGAACTCCCTCCCCCAGCTGGCTGACCAGCAGCCAAAAAATGTGCTCAGTCAAGAGGGCACGGAGGTGTTTGGGTACAGTGCAGAAACCTCCCTTCCCAGGAGGGCTCTCAGGGCTGAACACAGCCTGGATCTTCCTCCAGTCCCTGGGAAATAGCACAGGGTGCCCTTCCTCACGCTGGGCCTCCCTCTCAGCAACAAGATGAACCCCCCTACCCCCCCACCCCCTGCGATCT